>CAUYPK010100395.1:0-62465 GCA_963574355.1 Loris lydekkerianus | reverse complement strand
GCAGCTCACCTCAGCGGGGTTGATGTGCGTTCTTCAACCTTCTCTCTTGGTGCAGCTCAAATCCACCAGGTTACTTGCTTAATTTTTGTCCCTTAACTCTCCTTCTAGATGGGAGCCTCTGTGGAAAGCTGGCTTCAGTCTGCCATCTTGTCTCCCTCCCCCTAGCCATTTTTTCTAAGTCTCTGTGTCTCTTTCACATCCTCCCAGCTAATGTTATGTGTGATCTGTCTCACAAGATATAAATCCCGGCCCTTGCCCAGGGGAGTAATTTCTCCACAAAGATACCTATTTCCTTTGATGCTTATCATTTAGAAGATATTATATCATCTGAATTTTAGCCCTTCTTAAACTTAAATGCACTGTTTGGTGATATAGAGAGCAATCTATAGTTATAGCTTGACTTCTGAGTAGATAAAATATGTGGCCCGATTTTCTGCACACTGTTCTTATGCCCCAGATTCTTTCCTCAAATCTCAAACTTGACATTGGATATTTTGCTTCTATACCTTAATCTGAAAGAAATAGGCTTTGACCTTAAAAAGTATTTTAATTATATCCTATAAACTTAAAAATAAACACTGAAAGGAATCAGAATTATAAGCTTTATCAATCATCACCAAGACAGGGATTAGTTTCTTGCTTTACTTTCTAGTGGTTACTGAAAAATATAATAATAATACATTGTAGGAAAAGGATAGAGAGATCTGTGTAATGATTAGGGTAGAGGGTGGCTGGATAGAACAATGCCTGAGGGCCAAAGGTAGATTACACTCTTATAGTTTAATTTGAGGTTGGACCAATGTAACAAGTATCTGACATTAGTATTGTCTGTAGCCATATGACTGGATAAATCCACAATGATCATTAAAGGGACTACTGACAATTACTTTATAAAAATCTGTAACTTACCTACTTCGTTGTCTATCTCACTATGCCCCTCTTTGGGGAGAGTGAGCAAGTTTGTTCTAAAAGTAACCATAGCTTTGAAAGATGGGATCTATAGACAGAACAATTTATGCAATAGCTGGTTAGCTGTTTTAAGTTTTTTTAAAAAGGAAAACTTACTGAAGCTTTTTTGTCTTAAGAAATGCCCACGTCTTAATGAGCTTTGTCTTTCCAGTTCCAGGGCCTTCAAATGAAAATTAAGACATACGACCAAGAAAGGTACATTGGTCTCACCTAATTCCTTATTCCTAAAGGTGTGAGGGAAGGAAAGAAGGAGGCTAAAAACAATAGCAGAACTCACTTGCTCTAAATGGCATTACTATTTTAGTGGCAGAACCAGACTTCCCTGGCAGGTCTGTTCAGGGAAGCATATGCTTCCTTGGATCTGTTCTCATCCTGGGACACAGGTTTCTCGATGCTGGATGTGTCTGCTGAAGCTGCAAAGTTGAAACGTCTACATTCTTTGTTGCAAGAAAACCTGTTTTTATGGCTAAACCTTATATCTGTTGCTAATGATATTTTCCATTCTCTAAAGAGATCATCAGAGAAAGACAAGAGAATAAATGAAAAGGAAAAGGATTTTCTATAAAAAGCTAAATATTTCATTGAAATAGAAAACCCCCATATTGTCTGGGAAGGCTTCACTCATTACGAATCTCACTAATTATCATCATAGACATTTTGGAGTTTATCATGTATTGTCATGGGTCACACTGTAACCTTTTTCTGTTTTAAAAATTTATCTTTGTAAGGCAATTTTCATCCCGAAGGCTAATTATTGGAAAACATTTGGTTAATACTGCTATTAAGTTGAAGAAGACAAAGAGAAAGTAAATCCAAAATGACTTGAAATTACTCTCTTTATGTTTATTCCACATTTTAATTTCAAACTGGCCTTGTTCTCAGAGCTATGCCTCTAACCTCCCAGATGACACTTTGGGTGTTTTGTTTACTTGTTAGTACAATGCGATATTGCTTTTTGAGTATAATGCTAAAATCATTTCTCTCCATTCTGCTATCTGTTACTTGACATAACTCTTAGCTACAGCAGCAGAAGTCCTCATGGAAATATCTAGTATGGATAATTGAATTGGATAAAGCTTCTAGAATCTCCTTGTCCTGTATATTCTTTCCAGAAGGAATGGATGTGCTAAAAGTCCAGAAACAAGATGTGTCCTACAAAAGAGTTTTAGTCTATTATATGCAGCTGGTGAAAATATTTCAACCAGTAGACTCAGTTTTTTTTTTTTTTTTTTGCGGGGGAGGGGGACGGGTAGACCCAGTTTTTACTATTAAAAGAGGTAAGAGTAAACACCCACAAGAGCAAGAACTTCATGCTTGTTTTTATCATGATTTTTAGGACAGTACTAAATTGGCATGTATTATGTTTAAGAAACAAAGAAGCTATTAAAATAATAGCTATCGTTGGATAAGCTCTGTTTCAAAGCCCAGCAGTCTAACAGCAGGGGAAATGCAAACAAAAGAAAATAATGATTAATATTAAATTGCAACAGCCTCCCCACCCTTCAAATACATTCTCCCACATATATGATATCTAGGTTACACACACACACATGTCTGTGTGTGTGTGTATATATGAGACACAAATTAATTATTTTGTATAGAACATAACATAGGGTGCTCAAAGGCAAGCACATATAAAACTTGTAGCACACAGTTGTTAAATATTGATGATATTAATAGTGACAATTGTATAAGAAAAATAGCATAGGGCGCTGCCTGTGGCTTAAAGGAGTAGGGCACTGGCCCCATATGCCGGAGGTGGGGGGTTCAAACCCAGCCCCGGCCAAAAACTGCAAAAAAAAGAAAAGAAAAGAAAAGAAAAATAGCATAGAATACACTATGGTTTACACAATGTTTTGTGTTTATTATCCAATTTGAGCTCAATATCCAAACAATTAAAAAGGAATGTCAAATATTAATACGTGTAATAATAATAATACTGGTATGATTTTCTTATGAATTCTAGGCATAATTATAGTATGTATCTTTTACACTTTTTGTTTAAATTACTAGATGTTTCCACCTGCTAAGTTAACTTTTTGGTTAATCCTGGTCAATCTTTGCTATCTTTCACCTGTCGACTGAATAGAGAGAACCATTTGGCATTGAAATAAGTCAGTAAAAATGATGACAGGAGCCCTCGATGGACCAGGCCTCCTACCCTCTCTAAGCCCCTCTAACCTAAATTTCATCTGTTTGTTGTAGCAGTGAGTTTACCTCCTTAATGTATCACTCATCCTGTATTTATGTATAAAGGCAGCTGACATATATAATACTTATCCTGCTTCCTCTGGGACACTTGCTTCCTGGATCCATGGCCATAAAGTGAAACTAATTTCTTAGCTACTTAACAATCTCAGGTCATACATTACAGCAGTTCAGGAATTTTTCTATGAAAAATTATTTTGTTTGAATTTTGAAGGCATTTTCCTCCAAAATGAATGAGGGCATATCATTCACTTATTTACACCCTTGTTGGGTGATGCTCCAGGAAGTCAAAAGCAATGTCTTTAAAGCCAGAATCCAAAAGAGTGCTATTATGATATCACTATTAGGATAGCACTCTTCTACTTATTTATTTAATGGCCTCCCTGGAATCCATAGATACTGAGCTAAATTATGAAATGTATTTATTTAAAAATATATATTATATACAAAAATGATAATATACAATACCACTTCAAAAACTTGACAGTTCTAGTCAAAAGTCAATACAATATTTTAAAATAAGTCATTGAAATAAGCATGTGAGTTTGAGGCTGATCCCTCTATGTGGGTATTAAATTGAATTTTCTTTTTTGTGTGTGTGTGAGACAGAGTTTCACTCTGTTGCCCAGGCTAGAGTGATGTGGTGTGATAGCTCACAGCAACCTCAAACTCCTTGGTTTGAACCATCCTCCTGCCTTACCCTCTCAAGTAGCTGGGACCACAGGCGCCCATCACAATGCCTGGCTAATTTTTCCTATTTTTAGTAGAGATAGGGTCTCACTCTTGCTCGGGCTGGTCTTGAACTCCTGATTTTAAGCAATCCATCCACTTGAGTTTTCCAGAGTGCTAGAATTATAGGCATGAAACATTGTACCTGGCCTTAAATTGCATTTTTAACATAATTACATCCATAAACATACACAGCATATTCACATGTTAGGGTGAGGATCTATTGAAATAAATATCATTTACAATCAAAATGTATTACCTAGGAATTACATCCATTGATGTTCTTTAATAATGAGCTTTAAAGATAATTTCAGTTTTTAAATTTCAAAATATTGAGGGGTACAAATGTTTTTCTTACATGAATGCACTGTGTAAGGCTGAAGTCCCGGCTTCCAGTGGTGACTGTCACCTGGAAATTGTTCACTGTACCCAACAGGTAAGTTTTTATACCTCAACCCCCTTCCACGGCCCTACTTCTTAGTTTCCTATATGGTTTATATCTTTGTGTTCCCAGGTGTATCAGTAGTTTAGCTCCTAGTTTTAAATAAAGTTATATCATATTTCTGCACAGTTAAGAATTATACCTTCACATCTTTAAAAAAATCTCATTAAACTGTCCTAAGCATTTTGACATGAATGACCTCACTCCATCAAACCCCCTTAAGAAATATACTCTTATAATGTTTCAGACAATGAGAATTTGCAGGTAGTTGGTGTGGTTTTGTTGTATAAGCCACACAAATAATAGCTCAGGGAACCAGAATTTTATTAAGACTAAGTGAAAGTTCTGTGCAAGCCAGTCATGGCCGACTGTTTCTATACATATCATACTACTCCAGGTTGTAGTCCAAGGACATGTTTGGGCTTATTACTTGTAACTTCGAAGAGGAAAGCTTTGTGTCCATATTTTAATTTTCACACAGGCAAAACTATGTTTTGATTAAAGAGGTGAGGGAAATACTCTTTTTGTTATTCTGCATTCCAGGGTAAGAAAAGACATTACATTTGCTTCAATAATTGGCAGTAATAATAAATCACACTCAACAGATCCCTAAAATTACTGGGTGGTATAGCTCTCCTATCAAGTAGCATGAGGGATTACTTAACATTACTTAAATAGCTCTGTGAGAACTTATCAAATGTGGGGCATTTTCTCACTTTGAGATCAGTAAGAAAATGTTTCTTTTCACTGGTTAGTGGCATAAAAATTATACGTGAATTCATCTGTTACTACATGGAACCGCAGGTACCAGTCTACCCAGATTTTTTATTTTCTCATATGAGGTGAAAGGATTTAAAATATTCAAAAATTTACTATTACTTTAACAAGATTCGATCAAATCATGACATCTTAGAAACCTTAGGATTAGAGATGTCTTCAACTCTTTTTTTTCTCCCTACAATATCCTTGATGTAGCAAAATCTAGTCTTTGTTTTATCATGTTTATTAATTCAGTTCCTATTCCACAGTCACTGTTGAAAGTACTATATTTATAATTTTTTTTCTATTTTGCATTTAAGTATACTTATGGATAGTATATATACATTGGTCCTAGATTTTTTTATTTTATAATATTAAAGGGGTTCAAATATTTTTATTAAAGGGATAGCTTTCATAACGCTATTGTCAGGGCTGCAAGTGTGCCCACCACCAAAAGCATGTTCTTTATACCTGTTTGTACCATGTCTGCCCTTTCTCTGCTCACGTTCTTGATTTTCAATGACTTTTACTTCTCTGTGTGCCCACGTGTGCTCATCAGTTAGTTCCAATTTATCAGTGAGGACTTTTGATTTTTGTTTTTCCATGCTTGAGATATTCCTCCTAAGACAATTCTCTCCAGTTCTGTCAAAATTTCTTCAAAAGACATTGATTTATTTCTTTTTCTTTTTCAAAAAAATTTCAGATTATTATAAGCGTACATATAATTAGATTATATTGTTTACATTTGCTAGGAAAAGTCCGAGTTGTATTTGAATCCTTCACCCAGGAGGCGTGCCACATACCCCTACATTGCACCTGTAAGGTGGGAGTTTACTGAGACCCTTCTGCTTTTCTCTTCTCCCATATTCTTGATTGTGATTTTCCTCTCATGTGAGCCTATTGTTACTGATTTACTAGTTTTAAATTATTATCGAGTACACAGGATACTTGTTTTTCCATTCTTGAGAGTGTTTACTAAGGATAATGTTATTCAACTTTACCCAGATAAATAAAAGAAGACAAAAAGTCACTATCTTTTTTATGGATAAATAGTATTTGGTTCCATTCATGCGTTGATAGGTACTTGGGTTATTTCCCCATCTTTGTGATTGTGAATTGAGCTCCTATAAACATTCATGTGCTAATGTCCTTATGGTAAAATTATATTTTTTCTTCTGTGTAGATACCTGATAATGGGAATGTCTGCTTTTAGCTCTTTGAGGATTCTCCATACTTCTTTCCAAAAGGCTATATTAGTTTGCAATCCCAACAATTCATTTCTTTTTATGGCTGAATAGTACTTCATGGTATATATACTACATTTTGTTACTACATTCATGAATTGGTGTGCTCTTAGGTTGATTCTACATCTTTGTGATTGTGAATTGTGCTACAATAAATGTTAGAGTGCAGGTGTCTTTTTGATAAAATGACTTTTTTTCTTTAGGTAGATACCCAGTTGTGGGATTGCTGGATCGAATGGTAGGTCTGCTTTTAGTTCTTTATGGAAAGAAAGAAGTGTTATGGGTGTGAAAATTAACAGGAAATCCCGGGCAGTCACTGCTGTCGTTCACCTGCAGATTGAACAGAAAGAACTACCAGGAACTGAAAGAAGACAGTACAAATGATGGCAGGTGCCTGGATTCCTAGATGACTCCATGGAGCAGAGCCTCGACTCCCTCCAAATTTAAGTTGTTGTACCTTACCATTTTCCATAAGGTTGTACTGATTTGCAGTCCTATCAAAGCATGCAAGCATTCTTTTCTCTCTGCACCCCTGCCACCATCTTTTGTTTTCGGACTTTTTAATAAACATAATAGCCATTCTGGAGGGGGTAAGGTGATACACAGTTTCTTACTGTGACTATAATTTGCATTTCCCGGATGATTATGATGCTGAGCATTTTTAATTTTTTTAGTATGTTTCTTGCTGATTTGAATTCATTGTAGATTCTGGCTATTAGCCCTTTTCCCAATGTACAGTTCATGAATATTTTCTCCCATTCTGTAGGTTGTGTATTTGCTCTGTTGAGTATTTTATCTGCTGAAGCTTTATGTGTAGAAGCTTCTTAATTTAATCAGGCCCCATGTATTTTTGTTGCTCCTGAATTTGCCATTGGGGGTCTTAGTCATAAATTCTTTTCCTACCATTATCTAGAAGAATTTTCCTACATTTTCTTTCAGAATTTTTGCAGTTTCATGACTTATGTTTAAGTCTTTTATCCATCTTGAATTAAATTGTGACAGATAGGGGACTTGTTTTTTGTGTTTTTTTTTTTCCCCCCTTCTGTATGCAGCTATCCAATTTTCACAGGAAATTTATTGAGTAGGGCTTCTATTTCCTAGTGTATGTTGTTGGCCTAGATTTCTAAGTATAAAGAAAAGTCTAATCTTGACATATTTGAATGTAATTATGTATTCTATTTCCTTGTTCTTCATGAAGTCTTGAAATTTTACCAGATATTTGCCTATTTGTCAATCTCTGTTTTGATAGTGGCTCACAGAAGGTAACAAACAACTTGTTACTTGCATTTTCTCTTATTGAAAAACAAAAACCAAGTTAAATGACGTGGAAGTTATTTTCAAGCCTGAATTTCTGAAATATTTACCTTTCTTGCACAAATCTAAAATGCCAGTACAATTGTTTGGCCTATTAAGGGCTAGGTCAGTGTTTCTGAATTAGAATATTATACATAGATAAACTGATTTTAATGAACTTAAAATTCTTAAATGGTCACATGATAGGGTATTTTATGCTCAGCATGAGTTTCACTCACATTTATAGGGGATTTTTCATTTGAAATAAGTGTGAAAATGTCTTTGTACACCTAATATTTTCACCTTTTTTTGCAAAAATAAGAGGAGTGCAAAATAATTTTAATTAGTTAGTAGATCAGAGTAAAGTATTCTTTTTAATTATCTAACTAACTTCTACCATTGCTAATTAATTGTATTTGGCAATAATCCCATTTTCTTTACAGCTCTTATCTTAAAATTTATCTTTCTCTGAAAATAAAAAAAAGCTGCGAAGACAAAATTCTGGCAGTTTTACATTTGGGGCATTTTTGAAATTATAGAAGATTATGTTATAGCAATGACTGACTTCTTTCTTTCCTAACTATACACAATTATAAAAAAAAGTTGAAATAATTTCTTAGTGGTATATTCCTGAAGACATACAGAATGAAAGGCACCAAATAAATAAAAATCGCCCCACCCTACCCACTGAAAGAAGTATTACAATTTTTCTTAGCAAAGGTATTAAAATAGTTTGTTCATGGAAAACTATAAAAACTAATTTTTATAAAAGTTGAATGACGACAATTCAATACTACCTTAGAAATATATGACAAAAAGATATTTAAGGCTATGTATTAAATTTATTTTCTGGATAAATATTTATTTTAAAAGCAATATATCCATGCCAACATCTCAGGGAACACTTCTACACTGCTGGTGGGAATGCAAATTAATACGTTCCTTTTGGAAAGATGTTTGGAGAACACTTAGAGATCTAAAAATAGATCTGCCATTCAATCTTACAATTCCTCTACTAGGTATATACCCAGAAGACCAAAAATCACATTATAGTAAAGATATTTGTATCAGAATGTTTATTGCAGCCCAATTCATAATTGCTAAGTCATGGAAAAGGCCCAAGTGCCCATTGACCCACGAATGGATTAATAAATTGTGGTATATGTACACCATGGAATATTATGCAGCCTTAAAGAAAGATGGAGATTTTACTTCTTTCATGTTTACATGGATGGAGCTGGAACATACTCTTTTTAGTAAAGTATCTCAAGAATGAAAGAAAAGGTATCCAATGTACTCATCCCTACTATGAAACTAATTTATAGCTTTCACATGAAATCTATAACCCAATTATAACCTAAGAATATGGGGAAGGGGGAGGGGACAATGGGCGAAGGGAGGGTGATTGGTGGGACCACACCTATGGTGCATCTTACAAGGGTACATGTGAAACTTACTAAATGTAGAATGTAAATGTCTTAACACAATAACTAAGAAAAGGCCAGGAAGGCTATGTTAACCAATGTGATGAAAATATGTCAAATGGTATATAAAACCAGTGTATGGTGCCCCATGATTGCATTAATGTACACAGCTATGATTTAATAATAAAAAAATAAAAAGCAATACATTATTTAGTATTGGTGCATTTTTATAGTGCCATTATTTAAACCTACTATCTCACTTTACACTTATTTAAATGCATTTTATGTAATTTAAAAATATACCACACAGCCCTTTATTGTTTAAAAAGAGAATCAATTTATTTCTGGTAATAGAAAATAATGATTTAATCACCAGATACTATTACACATATCAATTGAAGTCTCACAAATAACTGAAAGCTTTTCCATATGCATAGAAATTTCAGAGGTGCGTTTCCCTGATGATGGTGGATCTTGAGCATGTTTCATATTCTTCTTTGTTATTTCTATGTCTTCTTTGGGGGAAGGTCTAAATTCCTTGCTTATTCTTTAAATTCAAGGGTTTTTTTTTTTTTTTGGTATATTTGCTTGTGGTATAAATTATTTTGAATATTAATCACTTATCAAATGTGTGATATTTGCAGATATTTTCTCCTACTCCATGTATTGTGTGTTTCCCATGTGCAGGGCTGTTTTAGTTTGTCATAGGCCCCTTGTATATGTTTGTTTTTGTGCTTGCATTTTCGGTGTCATATACAAGAATTTGCTTTCTAGACTAATGTCATGAAGCTTTCCCCATATGATTTCACCTAGGAGTTTCAAATTGTATACTAAACAATGATGAGATATTATCTGACACCTGTTAGGGTGGCTATTATAAAAGAAAACACTGTTGGTGAGGATATGGAGAAATTGGAACCACAAACACTCTTGGTGAAAATGTAAAAATGCTGCAGTTTCTGCTGAAAATAGTATGGAAGTTCCTAAAAAAAGTTTAAAAATATAACAGAACTACCCTATTATGCAACAATCTCACTTCTAGGTACATATCCAAAATAATTGACATGTGGACCTTGAAGAGATATCTACACTTCTGTGTTCACTGTCAGATTAGTTATGGTAGTTAAGGTAGAGAAATGACACACATTTTCTTCGACAGACAAATGGAAGAATAAAATGTAACATCTATGTTCAATAGACGATGTTATCCGCCTTAGAAAGGGGAAACTCCAACTTATGCAGAACATGGATAAACCTGGATGTCAATATGCTAAATGAAATCAGCCAGTCACAGAAGGATCCATTTCATGAATTACTTATATGAAATATCCAAAAAAAGGTCAAATTGATAGAGAGAGTAGAATGGTGGCTGCTGGGAGGCAGGAAGGGGGAGAAACAAGGAGTTGCTGCTCAATGGGTATAAAATTTCACTTATGCAAGATGAATAATTTCTAGAAATCTGTTACCCAGCCCAGTTCCTACAGTTAACAATACTGTGGTGTATACTTAAAAATTGTTACGAGGGTGCATCTTATGTTAATATTTTTACCATTACAAAAATAAAGAGATGGTATGTGTGTTTTAAAAAATAAATTTAAAAGTATATGTACATTGAAATGACTATTGAATGCATTTAAAAGTCAATGTTATTTTGTATAGGTGATGATTATTATGTCACTAATTTAGATAATTCCTCATAAGCCTCATATCACATCATTCTAGAGTGTGTTCCTATGAATATTCTTTCCCCAGGATCTTAAACATAGTCCATGAAACTAATTCTGCGCTCAAAAAGATTTGGAAAATAGTTGATGAGCACAATGGAAAAGAAAGTTTTAATTCTCGTAGACTTTAAATACCTCACTATGCACTTTAATCTATGAGAGAAACCCAGGAACTTATTCTACCATGGAATACAATGGGAAGGATAGGTCTTGGAGCTGTAATTCTAGAGTAGGAATTTGCTCTCTGAATAAAAGATTTTTAAAACATCTATGTTGTGTGGACTTTTGTAAATTACGATAAAATAGATTATGATTATAATAAAATGCATAAAAATACTCTCAATTGTGTAGTTGATCCCAAAGATACACAATTAACTGGTAGAGTTGCTATCAATATTCCTGCACACTCACCCCCAGTTTTTCTACTTCATCTCATCAGATTCTGAAAACACACAGCTGTTTACTGGCAATAGTGCAGGGGTCAGATTTTAAGTAGCTGTGCTTTCCAGAATACCATTTTTGAAACATAGGTATTATGGTAACATATTCTATTCCTCTTCCCATGGCATCAATGACAAATGAAAAGCAATCTTGCCAGGTTTTGCTAGAAACGTTTTGCTGAGGATAACCGAGTGGCGACAATTAGCCTCTTTTTCTTACCCACTTCTTCCTTCTCTCCTGGCTCCCCTTGCTCCCTCCCACTCTTCTTTCCTCCCGTAATGTAGTAATAATAATCCATAATTCAAAAATCCTTGATTTAAAATGTATAAGAAAGAAAGCGTGAAGCCAAGTTTTGTGCCAGATATGAGTACTGAAGGAGATACAAAATAAATAATATGTGATTTGTTCTTCCCTTAGGGAAATGGTATGTATACAAGAAATTGTTATGTCAGTGCAATAATACCCCAAGAGACTCTCAAATAGTATACAAAAGGAATTAAAAAAACAAAACAAAACAAAAACCTCTCCATTTCAGGGGCCCCTATCTGCCTGTTACAGTGTCCATGTGTTTATATCACTCACACAACCTCTGCACCTTGGGCAACCCCTAAATACCGGAAGACAACTACCATTTCCACCCAACAACTATTCTTTTTAACACTTTTAAGTCACCGATTCCAACAGCCATTTTTGGCAATGGCATGATTTTATATTTACTCAAAACAAATTTTTTTTTTGTTTGTTTCTTTTTCAAGTAGGATGTACTTAAAATAAAATGAGGGTTAGTAAGTTATCTTGTTAATTTATGTAAAATCAAATGACATTTATGACCTTCAGTCTACCTTTAGGTCATAGGACTGCAAAGATTTTTTTGTATGTTTGATAAGGCTGTTTAAAAGCTTATCAATTTCACAAATCTTTTCAAACAAACAGCTTTTAGTTTCATTGATTTTTTTCCTCTATTGATTTTCTCTATTTCAGTGATTTCTGCTCCTGTTTTTATTATTTCCTTTCACCTGTTTAATTTTTATATAAATTGCTCTTCTTTCCCTAAATTCTCAAGGTGGATGCTGAGATCATTGATTTTTAGCTCTTTCTTATTTTTTAATGTAAGTATTGATTTTTATAAATTTCTCTCCAAGCACTACTTTATTTGTTCAAACACAGTTTGGTATGTTATTTTTTCCTGTTAATATAGTTCAAAATAGTTTCTAATTTTCTTGTGATTTCTTTTGTTGACATGAGTTATTTAGAGGTGTTAAGTTCAAAATATTTGTGTATTTTCTACATATTTCTCATCTTGATTTATATAACAGTTTAATATAATTGTAGTCAGAGAACCCAATGTTCCATATGCCTGAAATGCTTTGAAATTTATCGAGGCTCATTTTATTGCTCAGAAGACTGTCATCTCAATGAATGGTATTTGTGTGCCAAAGACAAATATGTATTCTACTATCTGTAAGTTTTACATAGGCCAAATTGGTTTGTGGGGTTTTTAAACAAGACTTCCATGTTCGTAATAGTTTATTTTTTTAATCTTCTTTATCATTCACAGAGGAATGTTGTAAACGCCAACTGTGACTCTGGATTTCTTGATTTATTCTTTTAGTGCTATGATATTTTATGTTCATAAATTTTGAAGCTCTATTTTTACATGCATTCATTTTTATAATTTTTATGTCTTTTTGATAATATAACCATTTGATGATAATTGAAGTTCTCTTTTAGTCACTGGTAAAACTACCTTGAAATATATTTCTTTTTATATTAGTAGAGCCATTCCAATTTTGTTATGATTAGTTTGCATGTAGACTTTTTCCTATCTCTTTAACTTCTTTTTATGTGTATATTTAAAGTAAGTTACTTGCTTAACAGTAATTTTCTACTAATTGAAGTTTTTAGACATTTACATTTAATATAATTACTCATGTAGCTAATTTTAAAGCTACCATTTTACTGTTTATTTTATACTTTATTCTCCTTTTAAAATTCGTATTCTTGTGGAGTAATCTTTTTTTGGGGGTGTTCCCACTTTATATATACTATTATAGATTATTTCTTTCTTTCTTTCTTTTTTTTTTTTTTTTTTTTTTTAGTGATTCTTTAGTTTACTGATTGTTCTAGAGTTAGTAATACATCCTTTTATCTTCAATGTCTACCTTCAAAGAGTATTACTGTAACACTTGATGTATAGAGGGGGCCCAAAATATATATACACATTTTAAGAAAGGAAAGAACTGTTTTAAAATTATAATACTTGATATATACTGATAACTTTTGGTATCTTGCATATTGTAATTTATACATCATGTAATTGAAGAAGTCAAACATGATTTGATTATAGCAATTATAGTTATTTCCTTGCTTCAAATGGACATATATTTTTTGACATTCATTGTATACCATACAAATCTTTCAACAGTATACACTATTGCCTGCCACCAACCATATTCTTTCTGACATGTTTGTTAACAACTTTACAATACATTGTTTTTGGGTCTATTTTAAAAAATATACAAATTAAGACTCAAATGTTTTTTATAGTTACCGTTTTTAGTTAGTCTTCATTTTGTCACATAGCTTCCTTTTCATGTGTTATAAATTATCCTCTAAAGAATGTCTCTAAAGTATTTTGCAATTCATACATGCTAGTATAGAATTTTCTAAATTTCTGCTTACCTGGAAATAAGGTTCAACAACCTCTTACCTGGAAATAAATCCTGATTTTTATATATTTTTTGAAACAAATTTTTGATGCATGTAGATATTAATACTCTGCAGATGTTGCTACATTGCCTCTTCTTGGTCATTAGAATTTTAGCTGAGAAGTCTGTTCTTCTTGCTGTGCGTATGTGTCTTTCACTTTTGGTTCTTTTAAGAATTTTTGTCTTTAACAGTGGATTTTGAAAATTTTTCTTATGATGCATTTTGACGTGATTTTCCTCATATACTTCCTCTTGGATTTATAAAACATTTTATGGATCTGCAAATTTGTAATTTTTATCAAATTTGGGGAAATATTGATCATTATTTATATAACTATTTTTCTGTCCCTCTTCCCATTTCTTTTTTTCTCAGACTTCAGTTACATCGATTATACTACCCAATTTTTTTTTATAAGTCACTTTTGCTTTTATGCCATTACTATGTCTTCAAGTTCTGATATTAATTATTCTGAAATAGCTTATCTGCTATGAATTAAATTTAGTGTCTATTTTTTATTTCATATACTTTAGCTTTTATAAAGAAGATAACAATTTTATTGAGAAAAAAATGTATAAACCATAATGTTCACCTTTGAAAGTATATATATAACTCAGTTATTAGTTTTAGAAAGTTTATTCGACTCAACAATATCTTCCATGTCTTCTCATCTGTTTCTTATTTTTCATTTTGTTAATCATATATTTGACTATATTTATTAAATTCATACTATCAGTCTTAAAGTCCTTACCTGATAACTTGATAATTTCTATCATTTATGGATTTTCTTAAGTAGATATTTCCTCTGATTATGGATCATATTTTCTTGCCTCTTTGCATGCTTGTTACATTTTAATAGGATGCTGGATGTTATTAATATTTTGTGACTGAGTACTGGATATTTTGTATTTCTTTAAAGAAGTTTGGATTTTGTCCTGGCATTTAACTTATTTATTAATTAGTTTAATATTTTGGAAGCATGGTTTTAAGCTTTGTTTATAAATCTGAGTTCAAATTAGCCATTCTTCAGACTATTCTAGCCCCATTACTCCTTCTGTTTGGGGAGAGTGAGTGAAAAGAGTGAGAGACTTTCCTTGTTAATTCAGGAAATACTCCTGTATGTTACCCAAGCCCACAAAAATGGTACCCCAAGGAGTTCACAAGTTACACCATTACTAGGCTTGGGGTGCCCCCCATTGCTAATGTGGATGCAGTGACTAAAGATTCAGATCATAACACTTAAGTCTTTTTGAATACCTAGAAAGCTAGGAAGGACAGGTACCAACAAACTCACTCTTAAGATAAGAATAAATACCTAAGTCTTCAATGCCCAGACCTCAACAAATATCTAAAAGCATCAAGAACATGAAGGGAAACAGTATCTCACCAAAAGAATTAAATAAAACACCAGCAAAAAATCCCAGTGATGGCGGTATGTGAACTTTCTGACTGAGAATTCAAAATAGCCAATCTCAGCAAGCTCCATGAATTTCAAGTAAACAGAGAAATTTATAAGAGATTGTAGTATTTAAAAAAAAAAAGCAGAAATTCTGTAGCTGAACTATTCTATTGACAAACTGAAAAATTCAACAGAGTGCCTTGAAAGAGAAACTGATCAAGTAGAGGAAAGAATTAGTGACCTTAAAGATAGGCTATCTTGAAATACACAATCAGAAGAGAAAAAAGAAAAGAAAAAGAAGGATGCATACCCACAAGAAAATGATCATACTAGGGGCAATCTAAAAGTTACTGACCTTAAAAAGGTGGTAGTGAGAGGGAGAGATTGGACTAGAATGTTTACTCAAAGCTATCATAACAAGGAACTTTCCAAAATTGGAGAACAATGGTCAGGTATAAAAAGGTCATAGAAGACAAAACAAATTTCATCCAAATAAGACAACCTCAAGGCATTTACTTATCAAAATCCCAAAAGATTAAGGAAAAATAAAGGTTCCTAAGAGCATCCAGAGAAAAGAAACAAATAATAATAATATACATAGGCACTTCAATATATCTGGCAGGGGGCTTCAGTGGAAACACGACAGGCCAGGAGAGAGGACAAGACAAATTCAAAGTGATGAAAGAAAATAAAAAACTTTAATCCCAGAATAGTATACTCTGCAAAATGATCCTTGAAATGTCAAGGAAAAATAAAGACTCTCCCCCACAAACAAAAGCTGAGGGATTTGGTCAACACCAGACCAGTCCTACAAAAAAATACTAAAGTGATTTTTTTCAATCTGAAAAAACAAGAGATTAACAAACATTAAGAAATAATCTGACAGTATAAAACCCACTGGTAACAGTAAATACAAAGACAGATATTAAAAAATTATGTTACTGTAATTACAGTATGTAAATTACTCAGATTTTGAGTAGGAAGACTAAAATATAAAACTATAAAAATAATAACTACAATAAATTTTTAAGAGATAGTATTAAAAAGAACTAAATAGAAATAACAAAAAGTTAAAAAGCAAGGGGGATGAAATTGAAGTGTAGAGTTTTTTTTTATTTTTGTAGTTAGAGTTAAGTATTTAAAATACTTGGTTATATTTTTTATAAGCCTCATGGTGATCTCAAGTCAAAAACCCTGAAACAAATTCACAATAAATAAAACTCAAGAAATTAAACCATATTACTAGAAAAAATCACTTTTACACATATAAAGATGAGAAAAAGAAAGATGGAAACAGAGGATAACAAACAACCAGAAATCAAATAAAAACGTGGCAGTCGTAAGTTCTTACTTATCAAAAATAATGATGGTTATAAATAAACTATACTCTATCTTGAGCAGAAAAAAACAAAGTTGGAGAAATCACCTTACCTTACATCAAATTATACTATAGAGATATAATTACCAAAGCAGCATGGTACCAGCATGCAAATAGACATGTAGACCAATGGAACAGAATATAGAACTCAAAATTATATCTACACTTCTATAGTGAACTCATTTTCAACAAGGTGCCAAGTACATACACTAGGGCCTAGAAGGCAGTCTCCTCAATAAATAGTGGTGGGAAAAAAATATCTATATGCAGAAGAATGAAACTAGATCCTTATCTCTCACCATATACAAAAATCAAATCAAAACGTATTCAAGACATAAATCTAAGATCTGCAATTACAAAATCACTAGAAGAAAACTTTGGGGGAATGCTTCCAGAATTGATGTGGGCAAAAGTTTCTTGAGTAATATCCCGAAAGCACAGGCAACTACAGCCTAAGTGGAAAAAATGGAATCACATTAAGTTGTAAACCTTCTGTGCGGCAAAGGGAAAAAAATCAACGAAGTAAAGAGACAACCCACAAAATGGGAGAAAATTTTCAAAAACTATCTGACAAGGATTTAACTATAACATAGTGTATGAAAAACACAAATAACTCAATGAGGGAAAAATCTTCTAATCTGGTTAAAAATGGGAAAGCATCCAAATAGATATTTCTCAAAGGAAGTCACACAAATGGACAACAGATATGTGAAAAATGCTCCTCATTATTACTCACCAGAGCAATGCAAATTAAAACTACAATGAGATAGCCCAGTTAAAATAAATTGTATTCAAAAGACAGGCAATAAAAATGCTGGCCAAAATGTGGAAAAAGGAGAACATTTGTACACTGTTGGTGGGTATATAAATGAGTATAATCAATATGAAACTAAAAACAGAATTACCTTTTAGGCCAGAATCCCACTGCTAGTTATATATCAAAAGGAAAAGAAAGTCAGTTTAATAGAAAAACAACCACTCTCCCATGTTTATTGAATCACTATTTGCAAAAGCTAAAATACGAAATCAACCGAAGTGTCAACAGATGAATGGATAAAGAAAATATGGCTTATAGACACAGTGGAATATTACTCCACCATGAAAAGAATGAAATCCTGTCATTTGTTACAGTGTGGATAGAACTGGAGGTCATTATTTTGAGGGAAATAGGTCAAGTACAGAAAAAGAAATTTTGCATGTTCTTATCCAAATATGGGAGCTAAAATTTAAAACAATAAATTTCATAGAGATAGAGAGTAGAATGATAGTTATCAGAGTCTGGGAAGGGTAGAGGGGATGGGGGATAGTGTGGGGATAATGAATAGGTACAAAAATATAATTAATAGAATGAACAAGTTCTAATCTTAGGTAGCACAATAAGACAACTATAGTCAATAATTTTTGATACATAACATGTACCCCACGAATATATACAGCTATTCTATACCCATAATAAATGCAAATTTAAACTAAAATAAACTTACTGGTGTCTTGGGAGGCAATATATTTCCTCTTTAATCTTGAGTTAGGTCTCTGACATTTGTACTGGAGAAAAAGCATGAGTGATGCAGAGTTCAGGAAGCAGTAAAAGCCCCCCAGTTGGACCGAAAATGTCAGTGGTCCTTATTATGAAGAAGCAAAATACTTGGTTAAGTTAGATATTGAGCACATGGTTTTGTTCTGAGAGATAGATAGCTATAAAAAAACTTGAAAAAGTGTCAATACATTGGAGTAATTGTAGGCGTCAGCAACAGGTTGAAAAATTGAGACAATGCATAATATCCTCTAAAAAATTATATGTGACATCGCCACAGGTATATTAATTTCTTTCTCAGAATGGTTTTATTGAGGTTTAATTTTCCTATTATAAATCTCTCCATTTTAAGTGTGCATTTTGATAAGTTTTGACTTAGTTTTAACTATGACAAAGATGTACAATATTTCTGTTATTTCCCCAAATTCTCTTGTCTTTTTGTAGTTACATCACCCCATCGCAAGCCCCAGGCAACAACTGACCTGCTTTATGTCATTATTGATTAGTTTTAGCCTGGGCTAGAATTTTTCATTAATGGAATCATGTAGTATGCTCTATTGTGTCTAGCTTCTTTTGCGCACTGTAATGTTTTTAGATTCCTTGCCGTCTCTAGCATCATATGTTCCTTTTTTGAAAAATACTACATATTGTTTTACCATTCATGTTAATGGATTTTAGGATTATTTCTGATTTGAGACTATTAGGATAAAGGTGCTATAAATATTCTTCCACAAGTTTCGTTTTGTGTTATTAACTTAATTTTTTCAGCATTTTGTTGTAGAAAATTTCAAACACACAGAAAAGTCGAAAATTTTATAAGACCCAGAATAGCTAATACAATATTGAAGAAGAATGATAAAGTCAAGGGCTCACATTACCTGAGTTCACAAATTGCTATAAAGCGATAGAAATCAAAACAGCATAGTATTAGTAAAAGTATAGACAAATATATTAATGAAACAAAACATCATCCTTAAAATAAACCTGTGTAAAAATGGTCAACTTGTCTTTGATAAAGTAGCCAAGGCAATACAAAGACCAAGAGCTAGACTTTTCAACCAGTGGTTCTGAAAAAACTGGACAACCATATGCAAAAACATGAATGCAGACCAAACCTCACACCCTCCACATGATTCTTTAAAATAGATCACAGATGTAAATGTAAAATCCCAAATGGTAAAACTCCTAGACAATAACATACAAGGAATTCTGTTAACAGATAACCTATAATTTGGCAATGACTTTTTAAATGCAAGACCAAATGAGTAGTAACTTAAAGAAAGAACTGATAAACTAGTTTTCGTTGTAATTAACAATTTCTGTCCTGTGAAAAATTTCATCAAAAGAATGAAAACACAAGCCCCAGATTGGAAGAAAATATTTGCAAAATATGGATCTAATAAAAGGTTATTATCCAAAATACATACACAAATTAAAACTCAACAATAAGGCACAAACTAAAAAAGGGTCAAAGTCTTTAACACTAAACTCACTAAATAAAATATACAAATGCCAAATAAGTATATGAAAAGATATTTTAAAATCTGTTTTTATCATTATAATTTTTGTCTATTTTAAACACTTTGAATTTTCATATTAATTTTAGATTCAGCCTTGTATTATCTGCATAAAACTCTGCTGGAAATATGGTAAAATTGCTTTGAACCTATAGATTAATTTGGGAAGAATGAAAAATGTCAAATTATAGAGCTTTCCAATTTGCAACCATGACATATCCTATAATTTCCTTTTTATTTTTTGTTTTTTTGTAATTTCACTATTTTTACTCTATTTAAGATATACAGTATAATGCTCTGATATCTTTGTCTTGACAGACACTTGAGGTGATCATTAACTCAAGGAAATTAGTATACCCATCATCTTATATAGTTGCCTTCTTATTTTTTTTGTGTGTGGTAAGAGTAGCTAAAATCTAATTTTTGTAAATTGCCAGTATATGTATAACACATGTAAAATACCATTAACTGTAGTCCTTATGTTATATAGCTTTGCATTAAATTCATTCGTCCTACCTACCTGCAAATTTGTAGCCTTTGACCTACAACTTCCTCCTCTCTCACCATCCCCAGTAACTACTATTCTACCTCTATTTCTAGGTATTATATTTTTCTTTTAATACTTTACATATACAATGAGATCATGCTGTATTTTTCTTTTGTATCTGACTGATTTCACTTTAATGGTCTCTTGGTTTATCCGTGTTGTTGTGAACAGTAGGAGCTTCTTTGTTTTAAGACAAAATAATATTTCATCTTATGTGTATATTATGATGTATATGTATACGTGCCATGATTTTTTTTTACCCATGGTCTTGGCAACATTCATATACTGTGCCCCAGCTTTCCTGAGGTCTGGCTATGGCTCCATGACTGTTTTTTAGAATAAATGAGTTAATAAACTCCTTCCTTTTCTGACTTGTTTCTTGTTTTTCTGAGACTAGTCACAAGAAGCCTAATTAATATACTGATAATCTTTAGGCAATGTTGGAATCGTCTGAAATCTGTCAATGCACATAAACGCAATGATAAATCAAAGTGAAGCTTGCTAACGTAAGGACACAATCGAAAAGAAAAAGACTCATAGGAAGTACATGCTTAAGCATTCTCGAATGTCTACTTTGGCATTTTGTGACTAATAGCAGCACAGTTTATGTCTGTTCCATACTAGGGAAAGAGAACTGGGGGAAAATGATGCATAAAGAGTATTGCAAAAATAGCTTAACTCCTTAAGCTATTTTCTTTTCGTCAAGATGATGTGTATACAAAGTACATGCTTTCATTTTAGATTTTTATTTTTACTTACAAAGTACCCTAACTGAACAACGACTTCCACTGTATGCTTCTGTCACCGACAACCAACAAATGACAATCAATATTGACACATTATCAGCGAGTAAAGAGGAACATTTTTATTTTTTCTTTATAAATGGTCTCTGTGACATGATTTTTTGTTTGACTTTACAAAGATGTGAAAGGGATGCACTACCCTTTCCCCACAGTGGACAGCCCCAGAGAGCCTTGGCTCCCACTCAGACAACATGAGCACAAGTATAAACAGCCGACACTTGTTAGTTAAGTTCTGGGAGAACACTAAACCTGCTAACCAACCCATCAAGTGTCAACACCCCTAGGTGTTCTACCAGCTATACCTGGGCTTCATCTAACGGGAGAGAATCTAATGATCCTGCCATCCCGATCATCGAGCAATTAATTTTAGTTCAATGCTTTAAACATTCTGCAGGCCCAGTGTGCTTCTAATAGTAGTAACTATTCATAAAACTTGTCCACTTTTCACTTTCAATGTAGTATTTACTAAATTATTTGAGATATTTTATACTTAATTATAAATTAGCCTATAATTTATAACATATAAATTAGCCTATGTTCAATGATTTTACCCAGCTGTAGGCTAGTGTAAGTTTTCTGAGCATGTTCAAAGTAGGCTTGTCTAATGATGTTTGGTAGGTGTGGCTGAGCCACATTAAAGGCTGCCATAACTTTGTTCTTGATTAAACTGTCTCAAGGTTTCCTTTGAAGACCCTCCAGAGAAATTAGAAAACTATAATAGTGAGAGTCAGGGCCTGAAAACAGGGCATGTTGTGGTCACAAATTTCCTGAAAGAGACCTGAGGAGTGGTAAATCAAGATAAGATTAATGTGCAGCTAAGTTAAAGATTACATCTGTTTTTACAGATGAATACTTTGTTTGAAGCAAAAAGAGATAAATAAGGCTCTTAACTTTTTTGTAACTTTATTGTATTGTAATTTTAAGAATTACCTGGACCAATTGATACCAGCTGATCTAAAGTTAGATTATGAATGTGTAGGTGATTATGTGTGTACATGCAGGATGCTTTATTGCTAAGGTATATAAGTAAATAAGAAATAAACTGGGGTTGCTGCATGCCTGAGCGAGCTATAGTCCCCTTCTCTTCCAAAACATTCTGACTACTAGTCTCATCTCTGCGACTCTGGCCCGATCAATTCACTCAACAGTAGGTTATGGATATTAAATGCATTTTTGACTTATAGCAATTTCAACATACAATGGATTTAATGGTATGCAAGTTGATCATAAATCCAGGAGCACCAGTACTTCTTTGATCCTTTATGTGTCCTGAGAGAAATGTCAAAATCATAATGATAAAAAGTGGCTACTTCATTTATTACAATTTTGAACAGAAATATACATTACAAATTAAATCAGTACACTTTTATGATAATGAATTTTAATAAGGTGAGGAGAACTCATAAAACACTACTGCAAAACATGGTATTAATAAGCCCGGTGTTTCTGCTTGGTACTTTCCCTGAAGATATTAAACATGTGAAATAAGAAGAACCTCTGGTAAGGTTTTAAAGTGCACCTTAAATTAAATTAATAATTTTATAGCAGTTCCATCCCTCTGGGATTATGTTTGAGATGTGATTTTGCAATAATCAGTGGTAGTTCAAAATAACGCACAATACTCTGGTGAAATTTATGCTGCTTTATTTGAAACTCTAATAAATCTAGAGTGGCTCAATCAGAATTTAGTTTTACTTCAGAAAGAAAACAAAAGTGGATTTTCAGAGTTTGTGATCAGTGCTTATGATCAAAGATAGTGATTCTATTAAAAAATGCTTAGAAAGAGTGTGTATGTGTGTGTGCATATGTGTAGTAGAAATAAATAAAATAAGGAAGAAGGAAAAACTGAAAAAAATTTCTGCATTTACAACAGCACCCAGCACTGGCCATAAATTCATTTTAATAACTTTCTACTATCTACATTTTAAGATAGCAGAAAAATCTATCTATAAAAATTACTGCATTTACAACTGTCCAGCACTGGCTATAAATTCATTTTAATTATTTTCTACTATCTATTTTTTTTTACTATATTTAAAATGGACATGAGCACAGAATTTTAAAAATTTAGTATAGAAATACATAGCATTAGATCAAGTTGTTTTCCCCTTCTCTCCATCTCGGATTCCTTTTTTTTTTTTTTTTTTTCTTTTTTACTTTTTCTTTACTTTGCTTATAAGACTCATAGCAGAAATCAGAAAAAGGGATGCTGGGACTCTTAAAGCTCTTCCTAGACGTATGGAATGTGGACATCTTCCTTGCAACATGCATAATGTTGGGTAAAACAAAATACGAAATTGTTGAGAGAAGCTACAGCTATCAAAATACTTCTTTACCTTTCTTCTTTATAGTCTATTCACTTGAAATCTGCGTGCAGACATTGTGTGTATGATAACATTCATACTGCTTGTTATGTAAAAGTTACGTTATCAGTCACAGATACACCCCATTTCAGAATTTACCCTTAAAATAAGTGATGTCATTGAACAGTATCATGTGTGATTATGCCACACTAAAACCTGATGGGAAAATTCAACAATTGGTCAGAAATATACAGCGAAGTTTAAAAGCTAACTTTTGCTAAACATTTTAAAGCTCTATACAGCTTCTCCATTCACTTTTCAGAAACTAATAATATCCCCCTAGGATGCAGAGATGCCAGAGGGGGGAAGCAAGTGGGCGCTAAGTGGAATGGGAAAATGGAAAAATATATTTGCACTATATTTTGAAAAGCTGAAGGAAAATTTCTAAGAAGGTGTGTTTCTTCCATCCATAAAACATTAACTGAAAGACCATAAAATTTAGCCTTTATTAATGAAAATAACGATAAACGTCTGAAAGCCCAGATGTGAAAGGATAGAATGACATAACACAAATTCGTTAAGATCTATAATTGTTTTAGGTGTAGAAAATACTTGTAGATGGAAGACCTAAAAGTATAGCTGAAGAAGTTGCCTATGTTAGCATTAGATTTTGTGTTGGTTACTCACATCGTGATCTTGTGAACATTCATGCTTGGCTCTCGGTACAAGTATAGTTTGCTTTCACTTAGATTACTCACGAGTAGAAGGTGAGCTTACACAATAAAAGTATATTTTACATTTTAAGAAACTGCCAAACTTGTTCCCAAATGGCTTGTAATATTTCATGTTCTCATGAGGGGGTATAAGTTCCAGTTCTTCCACTTCCTTTCCAAAATCTGTTATGATTTGTCTTTTTAATTGCAGCCATTCTGACAGGTATGCAATGTGGTATCTCATAGTTGCTTTAATTTTCATCTTTCTATTAACATATGATGTTTAGTGAAGGCTTATTTCCCTGATTTATTTTTTATTTTTGACCTTTCTGGCCAAATGTTGATGAAGTACCTAATCCAATCTTCAGAGTCTGACTTGGGGAGCATTCTTCATCACTGGTCTCCCGAGGGATTCTACTGGTGAGAACCCTGAGCTTATGGCCACTGCAACATTTCCAGCTTTAGGAGGCATCATAAGCCCAGGACTCCATCCCCACCTCACCCACACTGGAGTCTTGTGGCTGCCAATGCTGAAGCAGCACAAAGTTGTATCTGAAGCTCAATTCCACTAAGATTAGCACAGTAGTGGTGCACGCTTCAGACCCATGGTCATTATATCCTGCCTACCTGAGGTTTATTGGGGTCTGAGGCCCCTGTAATGAGCCTTCAATGACGTGAGATGGAACTTCAATTCATTCTTCAAGGGCCTCAGGTAAATCTCTGACTCCAAGACAGATCTAGAGGCTGCGTCTGCAGCCACTGACCTGGAGTCAGGAGTCATGGTGTTCTGCCCAGGGCTAGGTTTATTGTGTCAGGCCTTGCGCTGACTGTCAAGACAAAGTTCCTCACTCACTTGACCCCTCTGTCCCCCTGGTAAATAGACTCACTCACCACACTGTGCTGGAATTGCAGGAGTGATCCCTTGGCTGCCTAAGCTTATGTAGCATTGGGTCATGCCCAAAGCTCACTACAGCTGAGATGGATGCAGTGCCGAGTTGCCCCCAGGACTGCAGTCATTATGGCCTGCCTGCTGCAGAGATCTGTTGGGTGACCAGGCTGCTGTGGCTGACGGGCAGCGATATAACTTGGAACCTGAGTTTGTCTCACTGAGGTCATGGGTTCCTGCCTGGTGCTGTGGTGGGTCTAGTGGCATTATCTGCAAGTTTCACCCTGAATTCAGGGGCCGGGATTCTACCTGGTGTCAGGTATACTGCAATGGGTGTAGTGCCGGGGGGTGGGAGTGGGGGCATGTGAAATCCTGTGGCTGCGAGGCTGATGCATCACTCGATTGTACTTGAAGCCCAAGACACTGCGTCTAGTACAGCACTGGGGCAGGTCCAAGGTGTATGGATGCTACTGCCTGCCTTCTGCTTAGGTTTTTTTAGGGCCCACGTTCATTGCATTTGGACTGTGGTTATGTGGTACAGAACTTGTGTCCATCTCATATAGCACTGACATGTGTCTAGAGGCTCTGTTGGTAGGTAACAATTTGGAGTCAGGGGCAAGAGACTTCTGCCCAGCTGTGACTTTTCCTGTGCAGGCCACTGCTGGGTTCCAGAGCAAAGACCTGTGCTTATTTCCAAGGCAATGTCTCAGACTCTCTATCCCCCAGGCAAATGGTGTCTTTCTCAACGCTGTTCTCCCTGGGGTTGGGAGGAGTGATGTGGACAATGTAAAACTGTCATTTCTTTCTTCTTCAATGTACCTTATTATTATTCCCAAACCAGTGACTGTAAGCTCCTGTCTGTTCCCTTTAGCCCTTGCGAATGTGTTTTCACACATGGGTAGCGGTTCAAATTGATGTATCTATTGAGGGACAATTGTTGTGGGGGACTTCTATGCCATCTTGCTCTGCCCTTTGGTCTTGAATCCTTTTAACTATATTAAGAATTCTTGTGGTCCAAAATATGAACTTTCTTGGTTAATTTTTTCTGTATACATTTTGACGTAAAATGTATTTTCCTGTTGGTAGTGGTCTATATAAGTTAATTAGGTTAATATTTTAATAATTTTGTTCAACTTATCTATGTTTTTATTGATTTGGTATCTAATTTTCCCATTACTTTTTGAGAAAGAATTTTAAAATCTTCTACCATAGTTGTGGGCTTTTTCTTTCCTTCATATAGTTTCAACAGCATTTGCCTCATATGTTTTGAAACTATTATTAGAATATCTTCTTTAGGATTGTTATGTCCTCTTGGTCAATTGACACTATTTTGATTAGGAAATAATCTTTTTATCTCCAGTAATAGTTTTTACTCTAAAAAATACTTTTCCTGATGTTACTATAGTCAGTATAGATTTTTTTGACTCAAGTTATCACAGTCCATTTTTTTCTATGCTTTTGTTATTAATCTTTTTGTTTCTTGGCTGGACATGGTGGCTCACACCTGTAATCCTAGCACTCTGGAAGGCCGAGGCAGGTGAATTACTTGAGCTCAGGAGTTTGCAAGGCACTATCTCAATAAATAAATAAATAAAATTTAAAAAAAGAATAAAAGATTCTTCTTATTTCTTTGCATTTAATTCCTTATGTAAGAAGAAATATATATAATTGGGTCTTGCTTTTTACAATATAAAAATATTTGTGGTTTTCACACCATTTCATAATATAATTATCAAAATGTTTCAGTTTAAATCTATCTTTTTGCTAGTTGTTCTCTATCTTTCCTTAGTTACATTTTTTTTTTTTCTGCCTTCTTTTGGATTGTACATTTTAAATTATTCTTTTTTATTTATTTTGCTGGCTCATTAGCTATAATTACCATTTTTGTAATTGCTTTAAGGTTCATAGTACAATAATCTCTCCTCATCCATGGTTTCAATTACTCATAGTACTTATGGTCCAAAATATTAAATAGAAATATTTAGATTTTAAATTATGTACTGTCCTAAGTCATTTGTGAACATTATAGGTATAAATGCTACCTGCTCGCTAGTCACTTAGTAGTCATCTTGGTTATCATCTGGGTGATCACAGGAAGAACAAGGGTAAGTTTTGTAAAATAAGATTTCAAGAGAGAGACAAAGAGATAGACACCATAACACAACTTTTATTGTAATACATTACTATAATCATTTTGTTTGTTACTATTGTCGTTACTCTCTTACCTTGACTAATCTATAGATTAAACTTTATCGTGAGTATGTATGGAGGTATGGGAAAAGAATGTATGGTGTATGGATAGGATTTAGCACTATTCCTGTTTCCAAAAACCCACTGGAGGTCTTAGAATGTATTTCCTCATCAGGGAGTTCTCTATAATGGATTGTCCCTTGGTGGGGGGGGGGGACTACTGTACACATCTTTAACTCATTGTTGGTCTGTATAATGGATTCTCCCTTGGTGGGGGGGGACTACTGTACACATCTTTAACTCATCATAGGTCTTTATAATGATTCCCCCTAGGTGGGGGGACTACTGTACACATCTTTAACTCATTGTAGGTCTCTATAATGGATTCCCCCTAGGTGGGGGGATACTGTACATATCTTTAACTCATCGTAGGTCTCTATAATGGATTCCCCCTTGTTTGGGGGGACTACTGTACACATCTTTAACTCATTTCCATATGGTATATATTTCTTGGCCTGAATGACTTCATTTAACATTTCTTTTACTTCAGGAATATTAGTGAAGAACAACTTCAGCTTTTTTTGGTCTAAAAATGTCTGTCTTTCCTCTTCATAGTGAAATATATTTTCATTGGGCATACAATTTCAGGTTGATAATAATTTTTTGCTCTTAGTATTTTCAAGATACTGTTCAACTGTCTTCTAGCTTACATTATTTCCAAGAAGCATTCTGCCATTATTTTCTTGTTTTCTCTTCTTATAATGTGACCTTTCTCTCTGGCTGCTTTTAAGATCTTAAAAATCTTAAATATTTATTCATTTTGATCATCATGTCCCTTGGTGTGATTTTCTTCATGTCTTTGAGTTTGCATTTTCTCGCACTTGCTGGATATGTGTATTTGTAATTATTTTGAATATTATTTGCTCATTTTTTGTTTCCTTGTATCTTTTCTCTCCTTAGAGATGCCAATTATATGTATAATAAGTCCCTTTAGCGGTTCCACAGTTCAATAATGCTCTTCTAACTCTTATTTTATCGCCATTTTTCACTCTTTTTTTTCTGAGAAGGAGAAAGAAATTTATTCCTTTGGTAATTTCTATTGCTCTTTTATACTTTACCACTGTTGAAGGATAAAGGAAGAAAAAATCTGTGTGAGTGTCTTAGATTGGGTTGTGGTATTAGAAAAATTTGATACAGCTTTTTGGGGGGTGCTTAATCTAAAGTCAGCTGTTAAAGGAAACCCCTTTACTCCCAGAAACAGTTCTTCCTTAATAAAGTTGCCACTTTCAGTTGACTGGAAGCAGCCCATGGTAACGTGATCTGGTTAAAATGTAATGCTTTATTTCATAATGAAGCACCTGGGGCTCAGGTTAGTCACGACTGCCCACAGGTACCACATATATTTTAGCCATTCTGAAACGACTCTCTAATATTCTAGAATTGAGGACATAAGTAGATACATTGCAGATAATAAAGGGTTTTGTCAATATTAAAAAAAATTCATAGAAAGGAAGAAGTATAGATTGTATTCCTATTGGATTTTCAGTAATAAATAATAACTCACATTTAAAAAAATATATTAATATGAATATAAAAATACATACAGATATGTATGCGTGTGAAATACACATAAACATAGAAGCACATTATACCAGGTTCACACACCCCCATGTATTTCCTGGAAACATAAAGCATCCCTAGCATAGTGATCTTGTTTTATGAGTATTATTTTTGACTAAAAAGAATATGACTGCTTAAGTAATTCATTTACTATACGACTTGGGCTGAGAACATTCGATAGGAAATATGGAAGTATCAAATAATTATATATATTATATATGTGAATATGTATCCATATACATGCATTTAATGTATATAAATCTCATGAATATATACATACTATACATATATAAGTATATACATAATATGAAGAATGTACATGATGTTAAATTGCACATGAATATTATGTCTACCCTGCATTATATATATTCATATACAATTCACATACAGTATGTATTTTATATACACCCAAAGTGCCAGGTTAATGAGACTCCCACTGGGAAAATCTATGAGAGAACAAATATTGAAATAAATAATGATAATAACAGTAATGTATTGTGACCCATTGCATAAAATAAGTATGTGTCCATACTAATATTATTAACTAATAATTAACATAAATGTAGCAGGGATAAGGAATCTCATCTTGAAAGTATAAAAACAATAATTAAATGTAGGAGAAATAAAAGGGTTAGGAAACCATCATTTGACAGCCATAGCAATAATACCTGATTTATATAACATCACCAAAGAACTATAGGTGTAAGATGGGTGAGTATCAGGATATTGCCCAGTATTAAAGTACCGCATTTTGCCATATACAAGGTACAATTTTTTGCCCAATTTTTTTTGGGGGGGGGAAAGATGAGGATGTGCATTACACAAAGGCAGTAGGGCTTGGGAGAGGGGTGGGGGCTTGGGAGGCTGGAGGAGTTGGAGCCCAGGGCCACCTTGCCCTAGAGCAGGCGTCCTCAAACTTTTTAAACAGGGGGGCCAATTCACTGTCCCTCAGACTATTGGAGGGCTGGCCTATAGTTTAAAAAAAAAAAAAAAACTATGAAAAAATTCCTATGCACACTGCACATATCTTATTTTGAAGTAAAAAAATAAAATGGGACCAAATATAATCACACTCCCTCATGTGGCCCGTGGGCCACAGTTTGAGGACCCCTGCTAGAGCCTCGACCTGCCAGGCATACAAGGGGCTGGAGGAGTTCCAGTTCAGAGGAACCAGGATAGTTCTGATGGGAGTCAGCCAGCCCAGGCAAGAGCAGAAGCCAGAGGCCCAGCTGCCCAGAGGGGACCAGGAGCCCTGCACAGGCTCCAGAGAGAGACACATGGGGCTGCCCATTGGCCAGTGATCTCAGAAGCTCCAGACCCTGCTGGCCAAACACAGACTTCTCAGCAGTGGCCCTTGATGTGCTAGGAGGGGAGAGTTTTCCCAGGAGAGGGAAGGGAAAGGCTTCACAGGGCAGGTTGCTTTGGAGGGCTGTGGGATCTAACTGTTTACCACCAGGGAGTGTTAATCCTCCCTGAATGCCTCTTCCAACTGAGAGCCAGCCACTGTCTTGAGGGGCATTTTCTCAAAAGTTTGGGCAAAAAATGTGGCTGTACATTGTTTACAAGGTTACCTTATACATGACAAAATAGATGTATCTTCACAAATTAATCATTTATTCTAAAGAAACACATGTAATTTTTCTGTAGAGACCAGTGGAAGCCTCACTTACCAAGTGATCAAAATTGACCTCAGTGCAACAGATCAGATTGAAACTGTGTGTTGCCTGATAGGACACGATGAGAAAACATGACTCTGTGACATTTCTGCCAAAGATAAGTGATTTGAATCTATTTATGAGGATCAATGGACAAATTAAATTAAGGGGCACATTAAAAGGACTTGTCTATACTACTCAAATACGATAATGTCATAAAAGACAAAGTAAGACCCAATCACAGTTACAGAGGAGTGTAGGCAGAGGACAACCTGTTCTGGTTCCAGTTCTAAAGTGGAAAAGCTTTCATTTTTACTCCATTCAGTAAAATATTAGCTGTGGGTTTGTCATAGATGGTTTTGATCAGTTTAAGAAATGTGCCACCTATGCTTATACTCTTCAGTATTCTAATTAGAAGAGGATGCTGGATTTTATTGAATGTTTTTTCTTCATCTATTGAGAGGATCATATGGTCTTTGTTTTTGGTTCTGTTGTTATGGTGAATTAGTTTTATGAATTTGTATATATTAAACCAGCCTTGCATCCCTGGGATGAAAACTACTTGATCATGATGTGTGACTTTTTTGATGATAAGCTGTAATATATTAGCTAGGATTTTGTTGAGTATTTTTGCATCTATATTCATGAGTGAAATTGGTCTGAAGTTCTCCTTTTTAGTTGGATCTTTTCCTGGTTTTGGTATCAGGATAATGCTTGCTTGGGGAAGCAAGCATTGGGGAAGATCTCTTCCTCCTCAATTTTTTGGAATAATTTATGCAATATGGGAATAAGCTCTTTGGAAGTTTGATAGAATTCTGGTGTGAAGACATCTGACCAGGGCATTTTTTTGTTGGGAGATTTTTTTATTGTTTCCTTGAGCTCAGTGCTTGAAATTGATCTGCTCAGAAGATCTATTTCTTCCTGGCTAAGTATAGAGAGAGGTTGTGATTCCAAATATTGATCCATTTCCTTCACATTGTCAAATTTCTGGGTATAGAGTTTCTGGTAGCATTCAGAGATAATCTCTTGTATCTCTGTGGCATCAGTTGTTATTTCCCCTTTAATATTTCTGATTAAGGTTACTAGAGATTTTGCTTTTCTATTTCTAGTTAGTCTGGCCAAAGGTTTACCTATGTTATTTATTTTTTCAAAAAACCAATTACTTGATTTATTAATTTTATGAATGATTCTTTTTTCAATTTCATTAATCTCTGATTTAACTTTGGATATTTCTTTTCTTCTGCATAGTTAGAGATGAAACAAACACTGAAATTGAATATATGGTTCAAATTTTATTTTACTGTAAAGAACATTATTTCTACAATCACAGAAACTAATAAGGTTTACAGATTAGATACAATATTGCCTCATTTTTAATATCTATGATATTGGTAATTGAACTCCAGTGACATATGGGAATACATTTATTTTTAGGAAAAAACAGAGTAATGTATTTAGGGTAGCGAGGCATCATACTTGCTACTTAATCTCCAATGATTCAAAACCATTAGAAATAGAAAGTGAGAGTTACTAATAAAGGACCCATAATAAAATGTTAACAGTGGGATATTCTGAGTGTATAATTCCTGTCTTATTCTTGTAACTTTCTGTAAATATGAAATTAAGCTAGAGTAGAAGCATTTTCAGTGCTATATGAAGTGCTATATGTTTTAAATTAACCGAATGACATTTGGATTCCCATAGGAAAACTTTGTTCTATAAGATTGGAAAGAGAAAGTTTATTTAATGGACACATGGAAAAAGAGTCATAGTTAGTTGAATCACTTTAGGTCCTTGCAAGTTTTTGACCATACTGTATGCTTATTCGTGTGCTCAGGTTGTTATTCTAGGATGTGGACGTGTTGGATGTGGATCCCAACAACATTTGCTTTCCATTTAGAAGCATTTTGATCTGAGAGACATACCAATGGGCTGGCTATTCATTGGATAGATGAAAATGCATTATAAAAAAGACAGTGTTTGAGAAGTTATCAAGACTTTGATCAATTTCAAGTTAAGTTTTCGCTGGTGCGCTTCTAAAATGAATTATGGAAGTTGCTTTTGAATAAGAACTTCCTTTATTGTTTGGGATTCTTTGAGGGTACAAATGCATTGATTGCATTTGTTATGTAAAGTCCCCTCTTATAATTGTGCCCCACCCCAAGAGGTGTGTCATAAAACACGACCCCCTCCCTCCTCCCTTCTCCCTCCTCCCTTATTCTCCTACCTCCCACTTTGTAGTAGATCAATAGCCTTCATATTAGTTGAGTAGATTAGATTCTTGCTTCTCCATTCTTGTGATGTTTTACTAAAAAGAATGTGTTCCAACTCAATCCAGGTTAATACACAAGATGTAAAGTCTCCATCTTTTTTAATGGCTGAATGAGAACTTAAAAAAAAAAAAAAAATTAGGGCTAGGCCTGGTGGCTTACGCCTGTAATCCCAGTACTCTGTGAGGTTGAGGCAGGTGGATCGCCTAAACTCAGAGGTTGGAGACCAGTCTGAGCAAGAGCAAGATCCCGCCTCTAAAAATAGCCAGTTGTGGCAGGTGCCTGCAGCCCCAGCTACTTAGGTGGCTGAGAAAAGAGAATCACTTGAGCCTAAGACCGTGAGATTGCTCTGAGCTATGAGGATATGGCCCTCTACTGAGGGCAACAAAGTGAGACTCTGCCTCAAAAAACAAAATAAAACAATTTTATTGGAAAATTAATTTCTGCAAAAATATTTTTCTGAAAAATGATGCCTTGATTGAATATGTGACATTATTTTACATTTTAATTAAAATTTATATGTATTCCTTTAAGTATATATGTCACTGAGAAAAAAGGAAACTTGAATTTTTTATGGGAAACAATAAGAGAAATATTCATTCATGTTCCATTACTAATTACTTACATTTACTACATGTTTCTAGACTCTTGACTACTAGAAAAAAATACTCCAAAATAATCGATAACTCACTGAAAAATCTTTAAAACGATTACTTTAAAAGTGTCTTATTTTTGTTATCTCGTTAAAATAACCTGAAAACTGAAAGCATTAGAACCTTTCTAGGTTGAAAAGAATTATACCTTGCTTTTATTTATTTATTTTTTTTTTTACTAAAGAAATGTTGCAGGGCAGTATATCATATTGATACAATGCAAGGGTTAAATCGTAAATTCATGTAAATATTTGCGTGAGGATCATTTATATTCTAGAATTGTGTAAGCCTGTGGTTTATTCCTTGACAAACAATGTTAAGAACTTTTCAAGCTGGCTGTGTCCCTTTGCTTTCTTGTGGCTCAGCAAATTAAGAGATAGGCTTTTGGGGGAATTAACTGAATTGATTTCAGCTCTAATTTAAAATTGTCTATTAGATAGCTCTCCTGAGTACTAGTGTTTCTGTCAAATTCTAAGTTCTGATTTTCATTTGACCAAATGCAATCAGCATAATTGTGGTTTCGACAGATAAGATATGAGAAAGAGGAGGTTGGGGAAGACGATACTGAGTTGTGTTGATTAATTAGTTTGATATTTCTGCGTAGAAATTCAATTATGGAGATGAATATGTCTATTTTCAACGGGAAGAGAGATGTCAGGGCTAGAGATAGAGATCCCGTATCCACTTGTTCATTCATTGATTAAATATATTTACTTTTATTTATTGTTTCTTATGTGCCAAAACTTCTCTGCATGTTATAACTATGAAGGCTGACACAGAAAGCCAATGAGTATAAGAAATTTCCCAAGAAACTACAATGTTGGAAGGAGGACTGATTTCTGTAATGTAACTACAGTTATCTGCCACATTATAACATTTGGGTCAGTATTGAACCCATTTAGGACAGTTCCCGTAAGATTTTAACACCATATTATCACTGTAGCTTTCCTGTGTTTAACTACATTTAGATACACAAATACTAACTCTGTTCCGCTTTCTCCAGTACTCAGTCCAGTGACAGTGCTGTGTGGCTTTATAGCCCAGGAGACATCGGGGACACTGTATACCTCCCTGGGTATTAGAATACTCAGTCTAGGTTTGGGTAAGTACATTCTTGTGATGTCTGCACAATAATGAACTTGCCTAGTGTTGTCCTCTAAATTTTCCTGATTGTGAAGTGATGCATAATTGCATACCTAAGATCTGAATGAAGGAGAAAAGGGCCCTGATAGCCCTCTCAGAGAAACAGAGACAAAGAAGATATAAAGCAAAGAATAACAACACCCCCTCCCTACCACGGAAATCTTAAGTGCGATTCCACCACAGCAGCGAATGCTTTACAGAGTCCTGTAGTGACTGAACAGTTGGGGCTGTAAGGAAAAGCTGTATCTTTGCCAAATAGCAGTAGTTCAATTAATGAGTATTACAAACTTAGCAGAGTGCTGGGAATCAAAGCAAAGTTTCAAGCATTTAAGGAAGGAAAACACTGGGATACACAGGGAACTGAGGATAAGTTATTTTATTTATTTATTTATTTTTTTAGAGACAGAGTCTCACTTTATCGTCCTCAGTAGAGGGCGGTGGCATCACAGCTCACAGCAACCTCTAACTCCTGGGCCCAGGTGATTTTCTTGCCTCAGGCTCCCAAGCTGGGACTACAGGTGCCTGCCACAATGCCCAGCTGTTCTTTTGTTGCAGTTTGGCCGGGGCCTGGTTTGAACCTACAACGCTCCTTATATGGGGCCAGTGCCCTACCCACTGAGCCACAGGCACTGCCCGGATAAGTTATTCTTTAAAAGAGTCTGGCTTTAGCGAGAACCTTGCATAATGTACTGCATAGTGGCTGTACCAGTTTGCGTTCACACCAACGGTGCATTAAGATTCACTTTTCTAAGTCAAGTAAGCCAGATAGAGGAACACAAAAATTGAGTTATCTTAGTTAGTATGTGGATTCTAAAGGTGAATTCACAAAAGCAGAGAAGAGTGGTGGTTCCCCACCACTCACAAAAGCAGAGAAGAGTGGGGGTGGGGACAATGAGGAGCTATTAACCAATGTGAACAAGTTTCAGTTACAAGGATTAAGAAGTTTTAGAGTTTTGTGCAGCATTTGTATCATGTGTTGGTAATTTGCTAAAAGAGTCGATCTTAAGTGTTCTCACCTCTTCCTCAAAAAAGTGGCAACAAAACCAGATGCAGTAGATGGGAAAGCACTCAGATTACTGGTAGATTCCAAATAAATCTAAAGCTAGATAGAAATGTGCCAGACAGAATGGCCAAGAGTTTGGAATAGGACCAGACTTACGAACGGCTCTGAGTACTGGGTATCGCCATCCAGGAACAGATTCAGAAGACAACTTTAAGAAGCACTGAATACCAAACCCTTGCTTCATTCCATTGGGTTTTATACATATCTATTATAAGGATCAAAGGAAACCCCTATAAGGCTGATGAAGACAACGGCTGTGGTAAGATTGCAAATGTGCAGGGAAAGGAGGTTCCTGCTGAGAAGACAAGAAGAGGTTATTTGTACCCTAGAATATTATACACTGGCTCATTTAATAAACAATCGAGTTGTGCTTGCGGATGTTTTGAGTTTGTCTTTCAACCCATGCTACACTGGATCAGGGTTTAGAGGTTTTAGAGTAGATGTCAACTCAACTTGTTTCCTAAGATCATACTTTCTCAACTTTCCTTTAAAAGATATATGAAGACTTCCTTGGTGAGGTATGATAATTAAGTTGAATGTAGTGATATGTGTACTGTATGCATGGAAGGCAAAACATGTAAATGTATATAATTTTGTATAAACATTTAAAAATTAAAGATATTTAGTTGAGAAGGAAAGGAGAAAGTTGACCGTACTTTAAGAGGAAGACATTAGTGGAAGGAAGGTGGGGAATTGATTTAACTAGAAAGGCTTATGAGGAATCTATTACCATGGCAGCTGTTTGATGTATTTGTTGATTCCCAATTTGAGAGTGAAGCGAAATGTACTTTTATAGAAAACTGGGGAATTTGGTGGGATATAAGGATTTATCACCAATGATGCGCATTATGTAATCTGGACAGAACTGTTCAAGGAAAAAACATAATATGATCATTAAAGAATAAGAATTTCTATCATCAAAGGATACAACAAGACAATTATGAGAAGATATTCAACTTATGGTAAGAGTTTAATATAAAAATGACCCAAAATCAAGAATTACATGTAAAAGTGAATAGGAAAGAATGAAAGATGTGAGCAGATATTTCATAGTAGACAAAACATTAATGGCATGTAAATATATGAAAGACGTGTGAAAAATCAAACAATGCAAAGCACAGTCAAAATAATGCACATGTACAAATTCCACAGGGCTACCCCAAATTAAAAAGCCTGACAATATCAATTTTTGGTGAATATTGTAGCAATAGGAATGCTTATCTACTACTCTTGGGGAGGATAGATTAACACAATTACTCTGGAAACAATCCCTAGCAAAGTTGGAGTGCACATACATAAAACCTGGCAATGCTATTGCGAGGTCTATAATGGAAAACCTTTTCCAAATGTGCACCAGGAGATATTAAAAAACATTCACAGTGCATTGCTTGGAATTACAGGAAAAATGAAAGCAACCTTAATGCCTACAAGCAGGGAATGATAAAATAAATTACGGTTCTGCTAGACTATAATACGAAGTACAGCAATACACATTAACAAGTCTTGAGCTCAGAAGAGAAATGTTGAATGAATAAAGCAATTAGGAGAAGAAAAATGTATAGTCTTATTCCATTTCTCTAAGTTCCAAGTTATAAAAATATTTTTTCTAGGAATGTATACATAGTTGGTAAATCTATAAAGTGACACAAGGGAACAATAAAGTCTTAATTTAGAGTAACAGTCAACTCCGCATAAGGAGAAATGGAAATATCATAGGACGGAACATAAAAGAATTGCAAATGCATTGTCTGCAGTCTATTCCCTAATCTCTGTGGTAGACACATGGGTATTTTTAAATGTAATTTATTATAAAACAACATAGAGTTATTATAATATAGAGTTATTCTAAAATCTTTGCAGGTATGATATGGTATTTAATATTTAACAGAATTAATTTTTAAGATACAACAATAGAGAAAACCAGACCATACCTGTAAGTCTCCATAAATTTCAGTGCAAGTCTTTTAGAAAGACGCTGTCTTCCCTGTACAAATTATTGTCACCCTTTCTAATGATGCTCAAGTACACATTTCTGTCATAATACTATTTTACGGAATACTTTTTTTCCTGCTTGAGACAGATAAAACATTTAGAGACAGCTAAAACACAGAAAAAGACATACTAGACATTTATGAGCCTAAAACGTATTGAAGGTTCTACGTGCAGTATAGTATTATTACGTATTTAGTATTAAATTGGACAATCTGGGCTTGAATATCAGTTCTCTCAGTATCTGGGGGTCATATTCACAGGGGACTCTTTCTTTCTTTCTTTTTCTTTTTTTTTTTTTTTTTCAGTTTGCAATGTCTACAACAGGGATAGCAGGAGTAGTCCCTCAAGACTGTAGTTTTGGTTTTTGGAAGAGGTAGCCCCCAGTCAGGAAGGGGCGAGAAGAGAATGCATATTAAATATGGAAAACATGGTTCCTGAGGATAGATGGCCAGCTCTATTTTCATAAACTCATGATTAAAAAAACTAAAATAGATGTTTTGCTCATAGAATTTACACTACATTTGTGGCCTTGAATTTTAAAACATACCATGTAATAGGAAAGAGATGAGAATGAACAATGCCTAGAGAACTTTAAAAATAGCGACTCACTTGTGGCACTCTAAAAACATTTACATTAAACAGTAAAATAATTTTTGTATTAAAAATATTGTGTGCATTTGTTATTTGCTGTTAACTGAAATGATCAGTTTCTGTCACTGATCATTTCTGTTAACAGAAAATAAAAGGGAGTTTAGTTTTACTGAAGAAAAGGACATATTAGGCTTATTTAATCTACCTCCAAACTGAGGACTAGGATACATATGCTCATAGCATATTTTTTGAAGTTAGTAAATATACTTTTTAGAAAGTATAATACACATGAAAGGCAATATTTTATTGTGGAAGAGAAAGAGTATGAAATATAAATTTAGAAATAATACTGATAAAGAAAATCATTATAATAAAATACTGATAATTACTGATAAAGCCAATGCTGATAAAAAAAATACTGATAAAAAATAATTAAAAAATAAAGCCATATTAGAGTTTCTTACTTGGGTAATGCCTTGTTTTACAAAACTATCGCAAGAATGGAAAACTTTCTTAAAATAATTTCTTATTTGAAGGTCTCAAAGTTAACATATAAAACTAGATCTGCTATTTTGGAAAATGTTAGTGAGAAATAGGAGTGCCTCCCCTCCACAGCACCCCACACCTCCCAACCATGTTTGTTGAATATCATCATCTCATAAACTTGAAAAACCAAGGATAAGGATGTTACTTCTCTATGATTTGCTCTTGTTCAAAATACCATGGCTCCCTGTAAAGAGTATGTTGTTGAGTCAAAACATAGCTAGGCAGTTTCATTACTAACCTGAAATGGATAAAAGTCTCTAAGCAAAAATTGTAATGAAAATGTAGGTCCAAAAGTTGCGTTTGATGGGTCAGTTTTGACTGCAGATCATAGCTCAAGAAAATAATACTTGGTTTCACTACTAGAAGGATGCCTTAGCACCTTGCGAGGCCGAATAGTGACACCAGCTGAGCGCTAGAGGAAACTGATAATAAAACAGATGAAGAGGGACCAAAATATAACCTGCCTTCCTTTGGAAAATGAAGCCTGCATGGCCATGAAGGTATAATTACACAGTCTTGGGTCTCCTAATGTTTTTATACTATGTGTTTCTATCAGTTAAAGACTTTCAGTGTGTACCCTTTAAAAGTATATATATTTATCTATGCATTATGTCAATGTACTGTCTTACTAGATGTTTCACAATCTAAAACAAAACAGAACGTTATGAAGGATGAAATAAAAATAAATATAAACAAATGGTAAATGTTTTTCTTCCACAATTGTTTATGTTCATGTTTAGTGTCTTTATGTCATATTGACTTTGTACCCGTCATTGCAACAACTGTAATAGGGACATTTTGGCATAGTAAATTTCTGTTTGATCTCCTAAGATAAATTCCACATAAAATTAGAGTAGGAAGATTATAGACGTATAAATGACATTTTAGAACAATAGTGGTGACAGGTCGTGCATATCTTGTTCTAAAATTGCATGATACATTTTAGTTGAAGATTCAAGTTCTTATAATTTTACAAAAGTCTTGAAAGTTGATCTAAACTGAGTCAATTAAACTAGGTTGTTCTTAATTTTTTATTTTTGTGTATCTTTAGTTTGGATTATCTTAGTTTTCATCAGAAATCTTCTTTTGCAATAATTTAAACTCAAATTAGAAATACTTGAATGGGATGAACATGAGTTGAAAAGCAGTTGATAGCTATATGATACTCATTAATATTTTTGTTTCTTGAATGTTAAATGAGTAGGAAGTATAAAAATTAAATATTCTTTCTCTGTTCTTGCTATGTGTAACCAAAAATGCAGAACTTCTGAAATAAGAAACTATTGCTCCTCTTTCTTGCAGGAAATATCATCTCTTTGAAAGAAGTAAAGGTCAAGTCATATGAACAGTGCCTTGAAGTCTCCAACCTTTATTAAAAAGCTCTCAAGCCTCATTTGGCCACTCTCTCCTTATTAATCTCTCTGAGGCTAATATTACATTAATATTACAACATTTAACTCCCAAGATTGTGGGATACAGATGTCCAAGGAAGCGGTGATTTTGGTATATTTTTAAAGAGGCCAATAACATCGTCCTTTTTACTGTTCATGTTTTGTACCACCTTTTGCTGACACAGTTGTCTGTTAATTATTGAAAGCTAAACCTTTCCAGCTATTCATAGAACATGCCATCCACCTCCTAAATTTGAATTATATTTTAACACTATATTTAGGTCAGAAGATGAGAATGACATTTGGGTTTGGACTAAGAAAATTTTCTTCCAGAAGAAAAACCAAGCAGAGCTTAAATAAACAAATAAGATAACTAGGTTAACAGATTTCCGAATCAAAAAGGATGTAAAAACAATACACATTTAATTAATCTAACTAAATTAATTTTTCTTAGATTCCCTCAAATGTCCATGTATCTTTGTAAGAACATGGTGAAATTATTTTGTCTTCTATAGTGTTTCGGAGAGTTAGCATTTTGCAAGCTGGTGTGATGTGGTTATTGGGAAACGCAGTCATCATTTCAATAATTGAGATCTTATCCATGCTATTCAAAAGACCTGTTCTGTTCAAAACAGAACGGAAGGATAACGATCTTAATATTTAGCATTTCTTGAGTTCCAGCTATGATGCCTAGTCTAAGGATCATCTTATTGAATCTTCCCACTGTCCTGTGAGTCAAGGGCTATCATTTCCCTTCTTTAAAATGAAAAAAAAAATGCAGTTTTGAAAGCCTAACTTGCCTAAATTTACACATCTAACTGATATTAAAACAATGGAAGTCAGTCCTATTATCAAGCTAATTCAGTTAATGTCTTCAACTATCCCAAAATGGTTACAAAAATTCAGCTTTTGTGGTTGTATGTACATTTTCAATTATGTTTAAGAGACCCTTTTAAAGTACAGATTAAAAAAACTATATAATGCCACCTGTTTTTGCTTCTGATGAATTAGAAAAAAATACATCCAGGGGTTCTCAAACTTTTTAAACAGGGGGCCAGTTCACTGTCCCTCAGACTGCTGGAAGGCCGGACTATAGTTTTAAAAAAACAAACTATGAAAAAATTCCTATGCACACTGCACATATCTTATTTTGAAGTAAAAAAATAAAACAGGAACAAATACAATCACACTGCTGCATGTGGCCCACGGGCTGTAGTTTGAGGACCCTTGTTGATTTCTTACCTTCTACAGCTGGAAAAAAAATCTGTACATCAATGTGGAGACTAACAACAAGGTATTCAAAGTGGCTTTTCCTTTAAGTAACCCATTTGTGTCTGCAACATACTATGCATTAAATGCTTTAATGTATTAGAATAATTGCATTAATATCTATACAAATTATTACTTTTCATGAGTATTGTTTTTCCTGTGTAAGTATATGTAACTCTTGGTTATATTTTCACATAGAGTAGATGATTCACATAATATTTTAGGAAAGTGTATTAATTCATTTCTATTCCCAGTCATACATAGTTACGGCTGGTGGATACCAGCAAAGAACTACTAACTTATTGTTATGACACTATAATATCGTATTTCCACACATTTGACATTCTGCAAATGTTTACTAAATGGACGAATTAAATATTACTAATTTGAACAATAAAATATTTTTCTTCCTCGACTATGCTATTAGTTGTCACTTCTGATTGGCTTTAACCAACCCCACTGTGCTCTCTGTTGGAAATTCTTTTATTTTGACATTAGGAAATTTTTTTTTTTTTTTTTTTTTTTTTGGTAGACTTTCCCACCCACTAATTCCGCCCACTAATTCCTCTTATTCCTAATTGTTTATTCATTTCTTTCTTTCTTTCGTTTTTTTTTTTTTTTTTTTGAGACATCAGCTCTTGGGCTTAGGTGATGCTCTTGCCTCAGCCTCCTGAGTAGCTGGGACCACAGCCACCTACCACAATGCCCAGCTATTTTTTTGTTGCAGTTTGGCCAGGGCCAGGTTTGAACCCTCTACCCTCAGTATATAGGGGCCAGTGCCCTACTCACTGAGCCACAGGCACCACCCATCATTTCTTCTTTCTTTTTGAGACAGCATCTCTCTGTCGCCCCAGCTGGAGGGCAGTGGTGTCATCATAGTTCACTACAACCTCGGACTCCTGGGCTCAAGGGATCCTCCTGCCTCAACCTCCCACCCTCACTCACCAGCTAAATTCTATTAGATATTGTTGTGTGACTTATATTTATAATTTTTTTAAAAAGTTGTTTGTTTTATGAGTTTTCTAGCTCAACATAATTTATATTAATAATTTAACTTAATATAAGTATTATCTTCTATATAAATTCTATACATGACATGCATACTCATCATGTTTGTGGTTCAGGTGCACACACAAACTATTACGGAGTAAGCTTAATCTTTAAAGTTATTTATTTTATTTAAAATAAGCTCTGCAGTTTTTCAAAACTGTACTATAATGTGAGAACTAAGAGTATCTTTGCTTTTCTGATCATATTAAGTGGACTTTTATCTTTCCTTATTTGTACTAACCTTTGTTTTCTGGAACACATGTAAGGCTAGATCTTTTGCAGGGAGCACTTTGAGTAGGAATATACCACTATAACCCAATTTTGGTTGCACTGTAATCTCTATTCCCACCATTACACAATCAGAAAATATTTATAGAACATCGACTGGGAAGAGACAATGAAAATGTGCTGTAAAGGGGATGGGGGGGAAGACTGGCCTGCCGAACAAGGAAGCCTGGAGAGTCCATAGAAACATTATGGAGACATTGTGATCAGCACTCAGCATCCTGACCAAAAAGAGAAAAGAACGTGGGGATGAGATAACCTATGTAATCAATGACCAATAAAAAAGGATGATAATCGGTGACCACTAGGAAAGGACGCTAAGGCCTGGAGGCACAGGGGACCAAATAGAGAGTCACCAACATTTTCAAACAGCGAGAAAGAGGGTGTCTATTCCTCTGTGCTGCCTTTGGGTCTCATCTCTGTATCACTTCTCTCTCATGAGAAGGACCCACTTCCAACTCTTTGTAAGTGCTTTCAGCTTTCTCCTTGTTTTTAAATAAAATTTCTCTTTGCTATACTAAAGCCTGTGCATAGTCACCTCTACTTTCTCAACACGCTGCATGTGCTGTGCCAGGTTTTCTTTGGGTTGATACACACATTGGTTTTCTATTAGTTCATGCCTTGGTTGAACTTTCTAATTCCACAAAGTAATTGAAACAGTCCACATGAGTTTGGGGGCCCCCACCCCCAACACCTACTATATGGGAGATGCTGATATTCTTAACAATCGAGATATATTAACAAACACAATAGACAATAGTCTCTGCCTTCTCTGCTTCTATAGTCAATAAACACAATAAATTTATAAGGTATATACCTAGAAATAATTTAAAAAATAAGTGCTATTGAAAAGCATTTACTTATTTGATTTATTATTCAAATCTTGATGAAATTTTGCTTCTCTTCTGAGAAGTTTTTTTTTGAGGGGTGGGGGGAGACAGTCTCACTTGGTGACTCTTGGTAGAGTGCGGTAGCGTCTTAGCTCACAGCAACCTCAAACTCTTGGGCTCAAGCGAGTCTCCTGCCTCAGCCTTACAGGCGCTCTCTACAACACCTGGTTATTTTTTAGTCTCGCTCTGGCTCAGGCTGGTCTCAAACCTGTGAGCTCAGGCAATCCACCCGCCTCAGCCTCCCAAGTGCAGGGATTACAGGCATGAGCCACCCCGCCCGGCTTGAAAAGTTTTTTTGTTGATAATTATAAAATTAATTGATTTCCTTTTGAGTGACTATGATTGTGGTGATTATCTGAATCAAATTGTTTAGCATCTAATTCTGGGTTTATAGATTTTTTTTCTCAAAAGACTGCAGGTCATTGTTGATGTATTGTAAGAACAAATGGTTTGAGGCCAGACCGCCTGAGGTCAAATTCCAGCTCCTAGAGAAAATTTTTTAATCTGTCTTTACCTCAGTTTCCTTATCCACAAATTGGAGGTGGCATTGATCCAAGATTAGTGTTTTCATCAGTTTCTGCTACTATAATAAAATATCTTAGATTGGGTTATTGATAAACAACATAAATGTATTTCTCACAGTCTTGAAGGCTAAGCAGTCTAAAATAAAGGTCCTAGAAAACTCAGTGCCTGCCTAGGCCTCACTCTGCCTCACACTTGGCGCTTTCTGGCTGTTCCCTCATGTGGAGGAAGGAGAGCACAGTGCCTTCAACCTTTCTGTAAGGGCACTAATCTCACAAATGAGGAAGGCTCCCTGGAGACTTGATCACCTCCTACAGGCCCTATCGCTCAATACTGTCACATCTGGATAGGAATTTAGGGGGAGAGGGCATCAACATTTAAACCATAGCAATTACTCACAAGAATTCTGTGAAGAGTAAATGAAACAGTGTATGTTAAGTAAAAATTCAGTCATCATAATCTGCCGTTACTATTATGGGTCTTGGAGGAGCATTTTTAAGAGTCTAAAAGTTATCAGCTTTGAAATGTGATAAATCTGCAAAGAATCCCAGCTTTGATCTTTCCAAGTTACGTACCCTGGGCAAATATTTGATTGCTTAAATTCTTTACCTGTGTTTTAAAAATATGTAAAAATATCGGGGATTTTTAAGAATACTAACTTAGATAACATATATAAAATGCCTAATGGTGTTAGCCACTTTATATACGCTGAATAATGTAAGTTTTTCCTTAATCTTCCCCAGGTCCAAAGTGACTATATATCTGATTTTAAATGAAAAACAAAATGATAGATATTTCTATTAAAAATATGTGTAATAATAAGTAGTCCAAACTTTGGGGCTATTAAGAAATTCTAATTTAGTATTGATGCTTTGCTTTTAACCAACATAGTATTTTATATAACTTAAAAGGCAATTATTTTACCTGTTCAAAAATACTTATTCAACTCCTATTGAATACCATGCAATAAATCAGGCTTTCGTTATATGAATAGAAGTCTACACCTATAATTAAAACAAAAATAAAATTTCAATATTGTATTTGCTAAAACAGCAAGATAAAAATGTGAGTGCTGTTATCAAGGGAAAGGAATTGCATAGCTGTAAACATAATGAGTTTATCATTTAAACATGTTGCAAGTTAATACACAAAGACACTGAGTTGCAGAGGAGGAGGCGGTTTAATCACAGTGCAGCCACATGAGGAGATGGGAGGAATCCTCAAATTCACCTCCCCACGGAATTTGGGCCTAGAGATTTTAAAGGGTTTGGATCAGTGTAGTGAGTGTTGATTTTGTCCAAAAGTGCAGCGTGAAGTCTTGGGCTGGCGAGATGATGAAGAAACTGCATTCTCATGCTAACTGGATTCCTTTGCAGGGGAGGAGGTCTTCAAACCCCTGCAGGTTGGCCTCAGAAGTTCCACTGAAATTCAGAATTTGAAAAACAAGATTCTAACATCAGAGGCCTTATCTATAAGAACAAAGGAGATGCAGATAATCAGCTTGTAGTGCTACTGTGGACTTTTGGTTACAAAGAAGTGGGCCAAACTACAGCTTGATTAAAAATTAATTATAACCATATTTCTTTCCAGAGCTCTTCTTGTTAACTCTATAAAGGTGGTTTGATAGCCACGATAGGAGTACGTAAAAGTTTGTGATGCTGCCAGGGATGGAGACCTGGAAAAATAAATGCGTAAAAATATTGTCAAGGGTTACGAGCTAACCATGGGCTAAGGCCTGGGACATGGGGCATCCTGCTTAGTGCAGGGAACTTTAAGAAGCCCCAGATTCCCAGACATTGGAGCCACAGAGAAAACAGAGAAAGCTGTGAGTCGGAGACCAGAGTCTGGGTCTCAGGCATCACTTTAAAGTTCCTTACAGGAAACCAAGAGCCATAATAGGTTTAGAGTTAGGAGGACGAAGAGTCACTGCCCAGGTTTCTCCTTCTGTCTTTATACAAAACAATATTTCTGTATATGTGAGTCACTACAAAAGTTTTGAGACAGAGTATGTTATGTTCCTTTATTTCACTTCCAAGAAACACAGTCAGCCGCGTTCTTTCTGATTCACCCAGGCAAATTTCAACTTGCTGGGCTAATCTGTGTTGCTGGGTAGGTTTTATTTACAGATTTTATATACAGATTTTACAATTCTTGATGTTTGTGTCTCTCAAAACTTTCCTAATGACCCACATATGCTTTATAATTTGTCTTGTTGGAATTCATTTATTCATTTACTCAACCAATATTTATTGATTAACTAACTGCCAAATGTCAGTCGCTGTGCTAAGTATAGGAAATTCAACAGGATTAAAATAGAAAAAAATCTCTCTCTGGGTAGAGTTTCTACACTAGGGTGAGGAAGACTGTCACTAATCAAGAGCTATAAATAAATTATAAAATATCGAATGATGTGATTAATAGTAAGGCCAACAGTAAAAGTGGGGAAGGAGATAATGTGTGTGGGCTGTGGAAATTTAAAGAGTTTGTCCAGGAAAGGCATAATTAGAAAAGTGATATTTGGGCAAAAACATTAAAAGTTTAGCATAAAGTATTCTGCTGCTAACACTAACATTGTAAACATTTCGTAGATAACAGACGTAAAGCATCATTTTAGCACATGAATATGAGCAAACTTTCAGTTTATCTGAATCACTCTGGCTGCTGCAGGTATAATAAAACAGACTAAAGCTGGGCAAGATTTTAGTTAAGAGAAACTTGCCCAGGTCGCTAAGAAAGTCCAAACAGACAGTTATTGGCAAATTAGGGCAGAAATTGTCAGGGTGAGGAAGGATCAATGGTGAGGGAGGCAAGAGAGATGTAAGAAATTCTTAGGAAATAAAATTGAGACAATTTTGTAACAAAAAGCATGTAGAGGATGATAAAGCATAAAAGCTGGGACAACTCCCACCTTTCTGGATGAAGCACTAGGGTACAGATTTTAGCAAAGGAAAGCTTTGAAAGGAACTTGACAAGACTGTTAGCTTCATGAAGGTTCAGCCCACCAATTATCTAGTATATATTTAGCAATACATTCCTAAGGCCTGGCATAACACCTGCCACAGAGGAATCCAGTAACTATTTGTTCAATTCATGAATGACTAGATCGTGTTTAATTCGAAGTGATTGTGACTCTGAGGAGTCAGATAAGTGCAATGCTCAAGAACAAGTCCTGGAGTGAATTTATGGATTTAAAAGTCATTAAAACCAAAGCAGTAGTAAAAACCAAGAAAGTGAACAGAATTGCAAAAGCAATTATGTTTACAGAGATCAGTAGACAGGCTGATGAAAAACCTAGACAAAAACACATGGTGGGGCAACAACCGTGCAAGTACAACCTTTATACCCTTCATTTATACTTCACTGTTGTAAGCATTTTACAATATCTATTTTCTCTCTCTTCTCTCTCTCTCCGTCCCTCCTTTTCCCCTATCCCCAGAGTAAACTGCTGAAATTATATCGCATCATCCCTCAAAACTTTAGTATGTATTTAAAAGAGCAGGACTACATAAGAGAAGCATCATTCTCTAATTCAGGATATGAACACCGATACAGTAAAATCGTCAAGTTCACAGACTACATGCAAAAAACACCAATTGTTCTAAGGATGCTATTTAAGGCAAAAGATTCCATTTCAGAAATGTACTGATTTATCATGTCCCTTTAGCCTCCTTCAATTTGGAAGGTTCTTCTGGTGTCCCTGGACTTTCTTCATGTTGACCTTCTTTGCAGATTACAGGCCAATAGTTTGTAGCAGGCTCCTCAATTTGAGGTTGTCTGCGTTTTCCTGAGAGCGATTCCACTGGCTTGCCGACCTATAAGATAGCAGCGGTTTATTTTTTACCTGAGGTCAATTTTATTCAACACAAAACTAAAATTTTTTAAACATGAGCAATATCTGCACCATGAATGCTGGTCCCCATTCCCTGGGCATGACTACTGAGCTGGGGAATGAGAAATGGCAGGCGAATGAGCAAAAATGCTACAACACTGTCTTACCAAAAACCAGGTGCCTCTGCTTGCTGTAAGGTTTAGATTTGATTCCAGAGTTCTGAAAAAGTCGATTCTATTGTGGTTTTTTTTTGCCAATTTAAAAAGCTTTCAATGAAAGGACCAGTTCTCCTGGAATCTTATTCTGCTATTATTCATGAAATCACTCCTATAACAGGCATTTCTTATACATTTACTTGCTTTTATCCACGTATATTGACTGAATCTTTAATAGAAATTCAATTCTTTTGTTTGTTGGTTGGTACAGATGTTTGTATTTTCCATTTGTGGAGAATTACTTGCCTTATTTGGCATTAAATTCCTTCATTTTTTTTTACGTCTGCTATAATCAATTGCTTCTTTTACTTCTTTTTATTCAAATTTAGGTTCAATATCTTGGTATAGAGCCTTTAGGTAGGTGTGATTCACTTCTACAGTAATCCACACTATCGGAAACGTGTTAACCAGTGTGAGTCAGCTACAAATGTTCAAACACTACGGAGGACTGCATTTGTACAGTCTCATGACACTTAATATAACTCTAAAAGCACAGAGTCAACCCTCTGTGTCTGTGGGTTCCACATGCATGCATTCAAAATATTTTTGAAAATATTTTTTAAAAACGGTTGTGTCCATACTGCACACAAACTGTATAGTATAACAATTATTTACTTAACCTTTATAACATTTTAGGTACTACAAATAGAGATGTATAGTTAAGTATCCAGGAGCATTTGCATAGGTTATCTGCACATATTACAATATTTCAAACACGACCCTTGAACATTTGGTGAATTGAAGCTCCAGGATGAGTCCTGGGACCAGTTCCCCACAGATAGTGACAAATACTTACCTTTTATATTTGAGAAAAAGATCTATATTTTGGTAGATACTAAAAGTGAACCATGTATTTCTATATAATTGATCATGAAACTAGGGCAAATAAACATCCTCAAAGATAATACGCACAGTGTTGGTGCTTGCTGATTAGCATTGCCTTTTTGTTTAATAAAAGTAATATCCTTTTTATATTTCTTGATACAATGGATTAAGAGAAAAATTCTTTAAAAAATTTAGTTCTGAAGAAAATTGCTCAAATTAGAAAAGAATTGCATTTAGTTAATTCAATCAACCAAACTAACCATAAACATTACCTCAACCATGTGGTCACCAACAAAATTAGTTCAGGCAATGCTGCTTATTATCCTGCCCAGCCTACTGCTCCCTTCCACATACACCTGGCTCGAGCAACCATATAATAAAAGGATTCAATTTAGAGACTTAAATTATAAATGATGTGTTGAGCTAATCAGACCAGACTCCCCTTTTAACGAAAATAATAAATGATGGGAGTTATAATTTCATTAGAAAAGAAAGATTTAGGGGTTAATTGGATTGAAGTAACCAAGTTTTCACTAAATTTTTGAATTCCATTTTTTTCTTTTCATGTTTATATAACTTACCCTCTATGTCCACAGCTGTATCTATTTAAAAAATATCCAGAAAAAAAAGACAACATTTTCTTGAATCTGAATATGTAGCCATGCTTTATAACGCTATCCTTTGCTATTTCTTTCTGACAGCTGCCAGGAGACAGATAGCTGGCTGGCTTTTTTGGCTTACGTACCAAGACCTGCTTCTCCCGTACTTTGCTCCATTGCATTGAGATCTTTTATGAACATCTAACTATAACAGCCTCATGTCTCTGGACTGCAAATAAGAATTACTCTGAGAGAAGTCTGGAATTTGTTCCATTACATACTGGAACAGGGCCAAAGTCTGACTACTTGATTTCGAGTCTAGTGACAGATTTAGTATCTGTTTTCTCAGAATCCCAAAGATTTGAAACATATTCAAAGTCTGCCTTATTTTCCAAGATCTTAGATATTAATATAACCTGAAATAGCAGCCCTTATCTTTTGAATTTGACAACTGATGGTATTATATGGAAAGATCATGTGAAAATTCAAATGCACCTAAAAGATAGGAAAAAAATTAAAAAAACAAACAATTTTTTTTCTGCAATTAGTTGGATTAGGATCAAACTCTTTTAACATCAAGGAGATAGGTTGCTGAAATTATATTTGGATATGATTGTGGGTCCAATACTTTTAGGTCTATTAAGATAGGATAATTTTGAAGATAAACACCTTACAGTTAGAGTCTCATAGTCACAACATAGTTACACAATCAAGTACTTTTTCTGTGTGCTAGACACTATAATAGGAACTTTATGTATACTTATATTATTTTAATTCATCTATATGCTAACTTTATAAGATAGCTTTTTTTCTTGCCCATTTTATACAAGTGAGAAGTAATAGTTGTAGACATTAAATCAGTTGGCCAAGCAACATTCTCACAAACAATACACTAGTAAGGGTAGGAGGAATAAAAATTCATTTTTACTTTTTGAAGTGGGTATTCCTATACCATAGACCTCATAATAATAAAAAGTGAAATTTAAAGCTTCCTTTACATATTATAAAGAATAAAAACATCATGAATTCATGGAATTCAGTCATTATCTCTTACAGATGAAACTACTAAAGCCAGCAAATTGAAATGGTAGGTCTACAGACATACAGATAATATCTAATAGAAATTGACAAAACTTTATATAAGACTTCTTCCTAAATTTTAGATTTTTTTATTCATTTAATGTGTGGAAATGTTGAATTCATTCGTTCATTCATTCATTTTTTAAGAAGCCGAGTTGTACTGAAGGCTTAGCACATTCTTTAACCCTAACCCTAACCCTAACCCTAACCCTAACAATACAGCAGGACAAATAAAACCCTGGGAGCTGAAGCTGGTGCTGTGGTCAGACGAGGGCTCACTGACAGGAGCTAGACGCACCTTGTGGATCCCTGCCAGTAGAAAGTCATCTCCGTCAGCAGAGGGCGCGCTGACAGCAGTTGGACACACCTTGTAGGATCCCTGCCAGTAGAAAGTCATCTCCGTCAGCAGAGGGCGCACTGACAGGAGTCGGACGCACCTTGTAGGATCCCTGGCAGTAGAAAGTCATCTCCGTCAGCAGAGGGCGCACTGACAGGAGACGGACGCACCTTGTAGGATCCCTGCCAGTAGAAAGTCATCTCCGTCAGCAGAGGGCGCACTGACAGGAGTCGGACGCACCTTGTAGGATCCCTGCCAGTAGAAAGTCATCTCCGTCAGCAGAGGACGCACTGACAGGAGATGGACCCACATTGTAGAATGCCCGCCAGCCTCAGTTTGCCATTGCACATCACACTTTTCCCCAAACTACAAATTACAGTCTCAGATTATCAGTATTTGACAGCACATATTATATAAAGTCATGGTGGCTAATTTTTTTCTGTCTCTTTGTGCCATGGAGGTGGAACATTACTCTGGATGTTTCTGTGAGGTCATTTTCATTAACATTTAAATGGGTAGACTAAGTAAAACCAATTACTCAATGTGTTTGGGCTTCCCTCAATTGAACGCCTGAATAGAACAAAGAGGCAGACCCCTCCCTGAGTAAGGGAGAATCCTTCCACCTGACTGCCTAGACATTTCCCTGTGTTTATACTCTAACTGAAGAACATCAGGTCTTCTTGGGTTTTGCACCTACTGGCTGAGAAGGGACACTAAGAAAGCGACACTAAGAAAGGGACGTAAGAAAGGAAAACCTGCCCTGCTGAGTTAGAAAGTCAGCAGAGGCCATAAGAATGTGGGTACAAAGTAACTTAGGCCACCAATGACCAATAGAAAGAGACAAGGCCAATAGACAAGGGCAGCCCTGCCCTGGAGGCGGAGAGGCCAATTAAAGATTTGCCACCAATTTCAAATGCAGTGGGTTTTTATACCTCCGCAGGCCTTTGCCTCTCCACTGCTCTCTTTCTCCCCTCTTTCATCAGAGGGTCCCACTTCCAACTTTCTCTTTGGAAGTGCTCTAAATTTTCTTCCTAAATAAAAATTCTCTTTGTCACACTGAGACTTGTGCGGGTTAGGTTACTTATGGTTCTTATTCTCACGGCCTGTTCTGCCCCAGGTTTATTTTCAGTTTTTATTCATTTTTGCTTTCCATTACTGCAGTGCCACAGTTGAACTTTCTAGATCTGAGAGAAATAAAACAAGGTCAATTGGGGTCGGGGGAAGCAGGACCTACAACCGCCAACACTGGTCTTAGGACTGAAATTACACCATTGGCTCTCTTGGTTTGTGGGCTTAGGCCTCACCTTGGAACTGTACCATGGGCTCTCCTGAGTCTCCAACTTTTCCACTCACCCTACATGTCTTGGGACCCATCAGCACCGGTAAAACAACAAGCCAACTCCTTGTAATAAATCTCTTTATGGTACATCCATCCACTGATTCTGTTTCTCTGAAGAACTTTGATGAAAATAGAGATTGTTACGGTTTACCATTTCTACTTTTTCTATGCAGAGTTTTCAGCGTCATTGTGAAAGAGAGAGCAGTCTATATATATATATAAAAATTACATTAAAGATTTCATAATAATGTAAATGTTTCATTAATGGCAACATCCATAAAATTTATATTTTTTGATATTAAACCACATTATAAAATAGGAAGTCAAGTGTGATATATTTTTATTTTTAAATTGGCTTTGGTAATCTCTATTAATGCTATTTTATAACTTATCAGATATGATACTTAGGTATTATTGCTTATATTATAAATTGTTTGCTTACAAAATATCTTAAAAATTGGAAGACAGTAAAATATCTTTCTGTACTCTCCTTTATTAAAAAAAAAAAAACAAAAACATCTTATAAGTTTCTTCATTGCGTAACCATTGGCTCTACATAATTTTACTTTCAGTAAATATTTGATGGTCTGGCCTTACTGAGATATTTATGTATTCATATTTCAGGCTATATAATTTCAAAACCAACCCTGATATAAACAAGCAAACACATGTACAAACACAGAACATCTAACAATGAACAAAGAATGTAGATATACCTACTTCATTAAAATTTCCTTCTGACTTAGTTGGCAGATAAGACATCAGAAGTTCTAAATGAATTAAACACTTTTCATTATTTAATAGCAGAAAGCACATACACTTCAGAGAATTTTTCTGTGGAACAGGTAGCAAGGACTGCCTTTTATAGCAGGCATATTTGTGTATCAAGAATTGCACTAAGAACTTTCTTAGGGGAAATTAGAGGTCCCTCTACTTGCTAAACCAGATGACATTTTCATTCTTTTAATGGGAATGGCTGAAAATTACACAGAACATAGAAAGTCTGGTCAGAAGCTTTCACCAAATATTACTCCCTAATAAGCAAACATCAGCTAATACATTGATATTTCCTGCACTTATTTTGGCCCTTGGGCTGAAGGTGAAAAGCTTCACTTTAAGAGGATTTAGGCCAGGATTGGTAAACAAGGTTCCTAGGCCTCATATAAAATACACAAGTGATTCTTAGTTTTGACTGAACTATAGAATCACCTGGCAACTTTAGAAAAGACTTAGGCTTAAGCCCTCTTCTCACATTTATAATTTAAATAATCTGGTATTTGCTATGCAAACATATTTTTTAAAGTCTTTGAAGGTACAGACAGAGCTGAAAGCTATTGGCACAGATGGAGGAGTAATGGGAGCTCACTTGACTTTTTCATTGTTTGAAAAGGCAGAGAGGCAGTAGCTGGTATTCAACACACCCCTCAAACTTCACAGAGCCTGGTCTTGGTTTATATTGTTTGAGCAGACAAATTATTTCTGATCTTTTTGATGCTATTGAACCTTCAGTATGGGGGAAAGCCTTTTCCTAAATAGGACAGTCTCAAAAGGATAAATCAGAAAAATGCAAAAACACAAGGAATTTTCAGCATAGAATTTGCATTTTGTTATTCCTTCTCTCTCAAGTGCAAATACAACTCTTGTTCCAATAAAGAATGACAAAAACCACAGGATACATTGACATTTGGTATACTTGTATAGGATCAAGTGTTAACACTATTTATGTCTCTTACAAGAAGGAAAGATTATTACATGAGGAGACCATGAGGGAAGCTGCTTTAGGGCCATGTAAAATTTTCCTACGGATTAACAGAGTGCACAAAACAAAAGCAGGTTGAAGAGGCACCGAAATCCTATTCAAGCTCCACTCAACAAACCTGTCTCTGGCACAGGGTGGTGTTAGCAGGAAAGAGAAATGGGGTCATGTTTCCCTTGCTCTCCCCAGAGTGGGCGCAGGTACCTTTTCCCCCTGATTGTGCAAAATAATATAGTAATTAGGAAAACTTTGTGAAACAGTTCTCTACCACTTCCTAATCTTGTTACTTTGGACTAGTTAGCCTTTCTGTGCCCCAGTTTCTTTCCTTGCTAAAATGAGAGTAATTATAAATACCTAATTAGGTGATTAAGGGAATTGAATGATTATTTGCAAAATGCTTAGACTACACCTATCCGAGAGTTAATGACATACTACATATAAAGAATTATTAAATAAAATAAATAAATAATAAAGCCCTCTCCAGGAGGAAACTCTCTAAAAGGAAGTGCTTGATGTGAAATTAGAGGTTTCCAAAACATTTCATCATCTCTATGTGATTTGAGTATCAAAATAACTCTATATGGGAGGTTTTGTTCTTCTTCGAAAGATAAATAAATGGAATGTAGAGAAATTAAGTAATTATATAAATTTCATATTTAATAATTTGCAGAAGTGGCAACTAATTATCACCTGGAGTTGATTTAAGGAGTTAGCTAATGCAGAAAGTTTGGTAAATGACATACAGATACTAGTACACTGGGCAATTCTTTATCAAACTTGCGGTTTAACTACAACAAATAAATAAGCGAGGAGATGGGTTATGCTAATCAGTTAGATGTAAGCACTCCACATTGTGTATCAAATCAGCACATTGTACCCCATAAATGCATTAATGTAGAGAGTTATGATTTCATAAAGGAAAATATTAAAAAAATTCCTATTAGCCTGCCTCTTTCTTTTTTCCATTCCTTTTTTTACTTTTTGACACATTTTGCTGAATAATTTAATTATTTCTGTTTATTTTTTGAATTCTTATTAGATTATAAGCTCCATGAGGTAGATATTTGGGGTTCATTTTGTTCAGTGCTCAAGAGTAGGCAATTAATAAGTGCCATCTAAAGGGTTATACATTAGGATTTCTCCTGTTTCTAAGCAAAGATGGATATTTTTGAAAACCTGTGAAAAATGTGTTAATTTATTGTTAAATAGAGCATTCAGACTCTATTTAGATGAATACTAAAATTGGCCATGGCATGACCCTTTTGGTGTTCCCGTGAATTAACTAAACCATTAGAAGATGATAAATTAAAATCACTTACTAAAGCAGGGCCTTGGACAGTTTTGGTATTAGGGGTGCTGACCCCCTTCACAGTTGAAAATCTACAAATAAGTTTTGACTCCCCAAATGCTTTACTAATTGTGTCCTGTTGACAGGAAGCCTTACCCATAACATTCATGATTGACTAACATATTTTGTCATATGTTTTATATATTGTATTGTTAGAATAAAGTAGAGTAGAGAAAATAAAACGCTATTAAGAAAATCATAGAAGAGATGCAGTACTATGCTCTACTGTGTTTATTAATAGTGTACATTTGCATCCTCTGTTTATTAGGTGGAATCATTTGTCTGAAGTGGTGGGCACCTGCAGCTGCAAAGGAACATTTCAGGCAACTCAACTTTCTCTTGTAATGTCATTATTTTTTTTCTGCTTCTTGCAAGCACTCCCAACATCACTAGTGGCACTTTGTATGAGTCCCATGGTGTTACTCAAGGTTTACAGTATTTTAGTAAACACAATGAAAAATAGGCCAACAACTGCAAGAGATTGCTTTTTATTTGATATACAATTCAGGAGGAAGATGAACTATTCACAGGGAGATGATTAGTATCACACGATGTTTTAAGTGGCTACTCACAACTCTTGAGCTCACTGCAATAACAGGAGATGGCCACAAAATTATTACAGTAGTGCAGTATGAACTATAGTAAATTTTTATGCAGTTATGATTTAATACTGAATCTTTACATTTATTTACATTTTTGAATGCAAATGGCACCGTGTGTGGAAGTTTTATTTGTGTGCATACATTTTGAAGAATTTTAACTTTTTATGATAGAACTGTATATATTTTATGGTATAAATAATAAAATAGACTAGCATCTACATATGCATTGTGTATGCATGACATACATTTTTCTTGATTTTTTTTCAATATTTCTAGGCTATACAGTTTATTTTTAAGTCTTTTCAAATTGGAAAAAGTCTCCAAAAAGTTGAAGGAAAATGCCTAACTCACTTTAGCAAGAATGTCTTTAAGTAGAACTAATATTCTCTGTCATATATAAGCTTTTAATCTTATGAAGTAATTCAAAAGTATTTAAATAACATTTTGTAATTCTTTAGCAAATAGTAAAAAAAGATTGACTGGTATGATATTTACATTCTTATAGGAAGTGTTAATTGTTTTATTCATAATATGATTGCACAATTGTTTGTATTATAAACTTGAGTTATATTCTTAGGCCTCTTTAGCATTATTTAGTAGCAAATAGTACTGCCAAATCGCTAATAAGTTATTATTTTGGATGGGTAGTTTGCCATTACTTGAATAAATGTTGACACATATCTCACACTTGAACAAGTTGTAGTTTGTGGTGACTAATATAATACTGTATAACAGCTGGTCTTCATTTTGTTTGAGGAACTAAAGTTTTATATCAACACAGATGTCATGACTATAGCTCAAAATTGAAACTTGGATAACTTATCATCATGTCTATGTAGGTACTACCAAGATCCTGAGCTATAAAAAGAAGGTCTGACAATTAAGTTCATAAACCAAACTCATCCTATTTGTTCTTCAAAAAGTGCTATGTAGCTCATTGCCAAATATCACTATGGTCACATTTGAAATAATAGCTCCCTTTGGGAAGCTATTCACGAATGCCAGTGCCTAGTCCACCTAGTCCACCCTTCAAAGAAATTTTAGAACTCTTTTTCTGTAATAACCATCAGAGCTGTTGTCATATTACCCTTGATGTTCTAAATATCATTAAAATGTAATCCTTTCAATATATATTTATATTTGTGTAAAGAAAAAAGTCATGGGGTGCCAGATCCACTGAGTAAGGAGGGTATTCCAATGCAATTTTTTTTTTTTTTTTTTTTTTTTTTTTTTTTGTCTATATGGCTAAAAATCCCTCACAGACTTGATGTGTAAACTGGTGCATTGTAGTGATGCAAGGGCCACACCTTCCTCACGCCAGGATTTTCAGTTAAAAATTTCCTAACTATTTCTCTGTTGATGTTTACTTGGTCTGCTATGCTTCTCATAGCCAATGATTTTGATGGGAAGTTTGATGAAGTTTTGCAATGTGTTTGTCAGTTCTGTTCATCACTGGTTCCCCTGACCTCTCTTCATCAGTGATGCTTTCTCTCCTCTTGGAAAAATGTTTAAGCCATTTGTATATTTTCTTTTTCTTCTTGGCATTATCCCCATAAACTTTGACTAACATGTCCCTGATTTCACTTCCAGTCTTGCCAAGTTTAACAGAAATTTAGTGTTTGTTCATTGCTCTAATTGAAGCTCTTCCTCGTGATAGCACACAAAAACATGCAACAGCAATAATGCATGCCACTCAGCAAGACACTGCCACACATCACACAAACACAGCTGTGAGATACTGATATAGCAAGGTTATGAAATCTTACCAACTTGTTTGTGCAGTGCTGCAACATAAGCACATGGTGGCAAGTGTACAAACTTAATTTTCAGACTGTGTATGTGTATTAAGAACATAATTCTTAATTCCTTTCTCTATAAGATTAGGTAAAATTGCATGGAATCCTCCACTACTATGATTTATTGAAAAGTACAAACCTTTTCAATAATTTCTGCAAAAATTCAGGGAAATGGTGTCTAAAATCTCCCTGGACTTTCTTCTCCACTGCATTAATACAAGCACAAAATTCACCTAATTTCAAAAGAAAATCATTGTTTATATAATGTGCCAATAGACTGCACTAAACTACTTGGGGTTAAGAGGATTAGGTCATATCTTGCATACCACAGTCTGGAATTCATTAAATACTATTGTTCTTCCAGATGAATTCTAACCACTTGAACCATTTTCTTAATTTCCTCCATTAAGTGAACCAAATACAACAGAAAACTATAATAAAAGTAAATCCAATAAAGTTTTGAGTTATACTAATGACAGAGCTACTTGTATGGGCTAATTTTATTGAAGGCAACAACTATAAATATGAGGAACAGTACAGAAAAATATCCAACTATTTAAAGTCACAAATGAATAAACAAGACCAAGCAAAAAGTGAAGCAGATGCAATTTTTTTTTTTGAGACAGAGCCTCAAACTCTTACCCTGGGTAGTGTGCCTTGGCATCACAGCTCATGGCAACCTCCATCTCCTCAAGTGGGCTTAAGTGATTGATTCTCTTGCCTTAGCCTCCCAAGTAGCTGGGACTACAGGTGCCCACCACAACACCTGCTATTTTTTGCTTGTAGTTGTCATTGTTGTTTGGCAGGCCCGGGCTGGATTCAAACCCGCCAGGCTGGTGCGTTAGCTGCTTGAGCTACAGGTGCCAAGGCCAGATGCAACTCTTGATGGAAGGGATGCACTAGCTTTAACTGCCCATTCCTAGAATACATTTTCAGAGTTCAGAAATGTAAATTAGTTAAATATTAAGGTGATAAGGGAAACTGAAAGTAGTGATATACAGCTTGCTGGGTCCCAATAGCTGCATGTAAACTGGACTCAAATATTTTGTGGACCATTGAACTTCATGTGAGCAAAAGTGATTCCAAAATAATAGTTGGAAGCCTTAAAAACTAAAAAGAATTGTTTACAGTTGTCCATGACAATGAATACAGAGTGTGGTGTTTGCATACTAAGACATTTGGGCTTTCCAAAGAACCAACTTACAAAAGCAAAACATGAAAACTCCATAGTTGAACAAAGAGTAATTTAAGTGTCTGGTATAAAGAAAAATAATACTCTTCAAAGTCAAAGATCTCCACAATGCATAATCCACAATTTCCAATGTGCCATTAAAAAAGAATAGTTAGACATATAAAAAATATAACACATTGTCATGAAAAAGTGATTAAGATAAATGGGACATGAAATGACCAAAATGTTTCAATGAGCAGATAAATAGCATTTATGAGTGGATAAATGATGTATTTCCTTAAAGATTAAAAGAAAAATATGGTTATAATTATTGAGCTAATGAGTAATTCAATGAAGAAATATATACCATAGTAGAATTGAAAGGACATTCTTCCACTAAATTGCAGTGAAGGAAGTAAAATATATATATCACCTGTAATTAAACTCAGGTTGGTGAAAATGGAAGAAAAGGTCAATGCTTTTTAAATTTTTTTTGGTTATATTTTCCTTTCAACATGTTAGAAATATGGTTCCATTTTTCTCTAGACTTGATTGTTTATTATGAGAAGCATATTGCCATTTTTATCATTATTCTGTTTTTATTCTTCATTATTCTGTTTCAAGACCAATAGACATTACTAAAAGAGAAAAAAATAATAGCAAAAAACAAAAACAAAAACAAAAAACAAAAAACCTTTCCTGACTAGTGGAATGAAAATAGGCAGAGTTAATATGTATGTAATTTGAGTCTAAAAAGAAGAGAAAGAGAAAAAAAAATTTTTTTAAATATTGAAGAGAAGTTAAGGATATGGTAACCTGTTAACCTCCCAGTTTGATGTAAGTATGCCAAAGTGTATATCAAATCACTATCCCATAAATGCATTAATGTACACAGTTATAAGTTAATAATAAATAAATAAAATATTGGTTAAAATTACCCAAATTTGTCAAAAACATCAATTTACAAAGCAGAATAATGAAAAAGGTCAAATAACAGAAAATGGAGGCAAAGAGAAAATCTTGAAATCATCTAGAGAAGAAGAAGAATACACATGACATTACACTTCTCACAATAAACAATCAAACCAAGTGAACAATGGAACTATACTTCTAACATGTTGAAAGAAAAATACAACAAAACAAACAAACAAACAAACAAAAAAAACCAAACCCAAATCTGACAATGCCAGCTTCCTTATCCCCCCAAAAGTTCTTCAAAAGTGATGGTACAATGAAATTAATTTTTGGAATGAAAACTGAGAGAATTAATCACCAGCAGACCTGTAATCCTGAAATACTAAAGAATATTCTTCAGGTTGAAAAGAAATAAAATTTGAAAAAGTTTAGAATTATGAAAAAAAAAATACAGTAGAAATAAAAAGAGGTTAAATATCACACATGTTTTTATGTTCTTAATTCTTTAAAAGACTTGGATACTTGAAGGAAAAAATACATAATTATAATTTCCTATTAAATAGCATGTATGTATACAATATACATATAAAAACAAAACATATGAAATGAGACCATAAATTAATGAGTGTATAATTGAATTATATTTTCATGAATTTGTTCAAATAAAATGTAGTTTTTTGCATCTTATCTGAAGGTGCACAAAATGAATTCTATAATTAGTGTGGTAATTTGAGAGTATGTTATAACAAGAGAATAAACAGTTAAGAGCACACAGATATAATTAAAAAGTAAATACAAAAAATAATTTTTTTCTTTCTTGAGACAGAGTCTCACTATATTGCCCTTAGTAGAGTGCTGTGGTGTCAGTTCACAACAACCTCAAACTCTTGGGCTTAGGGGATTCTCTTGCCTCAGCCTCCCAAGTAGCTGGGACTACAGGTGCCTGCCACAACACCCAACTACTTTTGGGTTGCAGTTGTCATTGTCGTTTGGCCCAAGCTGGGTTCGAACCCACTAGCTCCCATGTATGTGGCTTGCACTCTAGCCACTGAGCTATAGGCGCTGAGCCAGAGAATAATTTTTTTTTGCAAAAACTATTTTATTAATACAGAGCATGTTAATAAACCAACTAACAGACTACATCTCCAATTGGAAGGTGTACTGTTAGATAGGATAAGCTAGAGAAGCAAGAAAAGACTGTATGCTATCTACAAGAAACATGCATTAAAAAATAAAAAAGAAATATATGCTAAATATAAAGGCACAGATAAATAGAAAGTAAGAAAATGTAAAAAAGATATTACTATTGAAACAATACACATAAGAAAACTGGTATGAGGGGCCCAGCATGGCAGCTCACGTCTGTAATTGGAGCACTCTGGGAGGCTGAGGCCGGTGGATGGCCTAAGCTTATGAGTTCAAGACCATCTTTGAGCTAGAGTGAGACCTCGTCTCTAAAAAACAGCTGGGCGTTGTGGTGGGTGCTTGTAGTTGGGAGGCTAAGGCAAGAGAATTGCTTGAGACCAAGAGTTTGAGGTTGCTGTGAGCTGTGATGCCATGGTACTCTACTGGGGGAAACAAAGTGAGACTCTGTCTCCAAAAAAAGAAAGAGGAAAAAAAAGAAAGAAAGTAAAGAAAGAAAAGAACTGGTATGGATAGTTTAGTATAAAATAAAGTAAGCTTTAAGACAAAGAGATTTATCACATAGTTAAATAAAGAAACAGTTATAATGAAAAAAGAGAGTTCATCATGAAGACATACAAATTATAAACTTGAATACAGTTAATAATGGATATTTATAACAAGTACAACAATTGCTAGAACAAAAGGAAGACATATAGAAATCTATAATTGTAGTAGATTTCTTTAAGGAATTATATAATTAACAAACAATTTAGAAAGAAGACAAATTTGGATAACACTGTCTAGAAACTTTACTTAATATCTATAGAATAATTCTTTTTTCAATTGTGGAAATAAATTTTTATATATTCTACAGATTGAAGAAGAAATCAGAATGAAAATTTTGAATGATTTTTAACTGAGTTACAAAGAAAACATTATAAAAACTTGTGGAAGTCAGTTAAAGCAATGCTAAAAGGAAAAAGTATAGCTTTAAATATTTATACCAGGGGAGGAGACAAGATGGCGGACTGAAGCCAGCTTTCCCCAGAGGCTCCCATCCAGAAGGAGAGTTAAAGGATGGAAATTTAGTAAGTAACCTGGAGGATTCAAGCTGTACCAAGAGAGAAGGTTGAAGAACACACATCAACACCACTGAGGCAAGCTGAGACCACAAGGATGCAAACAAAAGGTACAAAATCCATCACCAAGCGGACGGGAGTCCCCCCTCCGCCACGGGTCTGGCTTAAGAGCCCTACAAACAAAAGGGCAGAAATCAAAAGCCCTCCCACTTCATTTCACGGGAGTGACCTTCTAAAAACTGGTCCTACCTCCCCTACTAGGGTGCCATGGTGCTCCCCTGCCAGGCATAAAACTGTATA
>CAUYPK010100393.1:0-10991 GCA_963574355.1 Loris lydekkerianus | reverse complement strand
GGATACAAACATCAATGGTTTGGTCCCTGTCTTAGGTTGACTGAACGCAGAGTGATCTTACCCGTCTTTGGGTACTATGAATGTAATCCACCGTGCAGCCTCTCCATATCCTGTCTTAGATTGTCCCAGTTTTGGGAATCTCACCCATCATTGGTGCTATGGAGGGCGGTGAAGAATAATAGTTAGATTCTTGGTTAATGAGCTGGTGATATCGGACCTCGACCTGATTTAACTGTCTCTGACCTTTTTTAAGAATACAGGGCCCATAGGTGAAGGGTAAATAAGGGTAGCAGGGGAAGAAGGTAGGGTAAAAAACCATGTAGGCCCGTCCACAGGGGATTTTCTATTTATTATTTAAAATTTCATTTGATTTTTCTTTAATTTTATACAGATGTTTTATAAAGATGTTATGGCATATAAGGAAATGTGAGAATTTCAATTTGTATCAGACAAGATAATCAACAACAGCCAATGATGAAGTGTTATAGATGTTGGTATTTGACAATGATTTTAAATCAATTGCTATAAAAATTCTCAAGTGAACAATCATGAAAGCTCTTAAAATAATATATTTAAAACAATATGGCAGTAATACTAGATAAAAGCTAGATTCACACTGAAAGTACCATATTCATAAGACATTTATTTTTCAAACTATCTTCATTTTTTAAAAATTCAGACATATTTCACACACCATAAAATGCATTGTTTAAAGGTACACAAGCCAGTAGTTTTCAGTATATTCAAAGATTATTAAACGATCACTACTAACTAATTTCAGAAGATTTTTATCATACTAATGGGAAACTTCTTATCTGTTAGCAGTCAGTCCTAATTCCTGACTTGATTTTTCACCAAAACTCACTTCATTTTTTATTTTTATTTTTTTGCCAGTTTATAAAGAGCCCTCATTAAATCATACATGATTAATTAGAAATAATAGCATATAGTAAGAGATTACAATGTCAGTCTATGACATAGATTACCTCCCCATCAAAATACTGCATGAGTTCTTAATCTGCTATTAGATATTTTTTTTCCTAAATAACAAGTTAGGTGGATTTATGAAGAGGTAAGACTGACAGGAGTTTTCAGTGTCAGCTGTGGTAAAATCTTTCTGTGTAAACAACAGTTATTTGGAATACTTTAGATGTCTGGGAGTTTCAAAATAATGTATAGTTCTGGAATGGCATTCATTATTTTATAATAAAAACACCAGAACATTTAAATATAACATAAAGGTATGCTTTTACTTTAGCTTGACAAAGCACCCCTTTGATAAGGTGGCTGTGTAATAGAAGGAATGCCAGAAAAATGCACTCATAATGTCTTCTGGAAACCTTTATGTCTGTTCAGGTTGGAGGGGATCATGTGGCCTCAAGGCCACAGGTGACTTTACAGATCCCTAAATGCAGCCCCTGGACCTAATCCAAACCTCACAGACCTAATCCCTATACTAAAAGGATTTGTTTTGTAAAATTTGGATTCAGTTAAAAGGCCGCACTCAAGGATCCAGAAGGCCACATGTGGCCCCAACATATTGACTTGAAGTCAATCTTCTAAATGTCCATGCATCTGATTTTTTTCTCTGTAAAAGAAAGTTTTACTAAAATGTTCATATTTACATATGATTCCCTTTTATGCTATTTTGAAAACTGAACAGAGGGCAATAGAAATAAATCATCATTTGTCAGAAGATAAAGCATAGCATCATTTAATGATTAGTAACCCATAAAAAGTAGCTTAAGGGCAATAGTCATTATACACATAAAATCTCTAATATCTTGTAAATTGTATTTTGAACATTATCTACTATTTTCCCTGAGAGAAATACATTTTTAAAAATTTCTATGGCATCTAAATCCACAAATAGAAAGAAATAATGATTATACTCCTTTACCAGAAAAAATCAAATTTTAAACACTTTTCTTCATTGAGTAAATACAATGATATTTGAATCTTTCTCTGTTTGGAAATCAATACTATAGTTATTGGCCTTCTGCATTTATGTGTATATGCTTGTTTAATACAAGTGGATTTGAATGTGTATGTGTATATAAATAAACATAGACATATGGTTATAGATCAAATAAGATTATTATTTTTAGTGGAAGAAAAATAATTAGGTGACTCATGAATGTTGGTCTTGTTTACACTTCTGTCTTGAGGATTAGGATTCGTTAGCTCATAAAAACTCTGAGTTTATTATAGGTATCAATTAAATTCTGCCTAGGGCTGAATCCATAATGTGAAATACAATATAGTGTGAAATTGAATCATACCTATGAAATGTAAAAAATAAAAATCCATTTGATTACTGATATGCTTATAAAAGTAGAGATGTTGAATTATAACAAGTTTGGTGTATGGTGAATAATAAAAAGACCATATATAATAACCATTAATTGTGCGATTATAATATATATGTATAAATATATATACATATGGGTGTGTGTTTGTATTTATAATGACATCTCAAAGTAAATGTATTTTACTATAAGAAATGTACAATAAAATTACCTGAAAAAATACATTTTTGAGGGAATCAAGTACTTCCCAAGAGTAGAGTTGAGAAGATATACTGTGATACTAGCATATCTATAATATATGCTCATAATTTTCTTGATTTTATTTTGCAAAGTTTTTTTTTAACCCACAGAAAATTACAAAGCTCTAATGCACATTCAAGAATGTGAAAAATCCATCATAGAATCCTTTACTTTATAGTGCTATAATGTGAAGAAAAATTATTGTGAACACTTAGGCTCACTCTTGATATATATAAATCTCCCAGAAAAATACTGAAATGCTATAGTTGAAAATAGAAATGTGCTGACATTCTTAAATAATAAATGTACCTACCAAGTCTTAAATATCCCCTGGTAGAAAGAATTTGTTAACTGGACACTCATCAAGCTTTCAATATGTATCACTTTCTTTCTTTTTATTTATTTATTTGTTTGTTTATTTATTTATTTTTGTCAAAAAAGAACCAAATGGCTTCTAAAAATTAGTCCTAGGTACTAAGGAGAATTGCCAAGTGCAGCTCCAAGTAGAGGTCAACCTTAAGGTAAGCCCCTAGAAAGGAACCTTACAGATGTGAGCTGAAGCTTTCTTTCTCTGTATCCTAGAGAAACAGATTTCTCTGGCGTTCTGGAATGGTTGACAATTTTAAATATGTCCTGAAATGATCCAACTGTATATCTCCTGGGGAACAGTTTCATAAAATGGCTTCACATGTGAAACTCCCTGTTAGGAAGATTACCAGATACCACCTGCCACACATGTAGTGAGGACGATTCAAATTTGTGTCAGGAAAAAGCAGCCAAATCACGAGGGAGATTTGAAGGGAAAAGGAGAGATTTTCCTTCAAGCAAATACATTTTCCCCAGACCTATTACAGTTTCACACTCCAGAACTAAAACATCGTGTATATTGTGGAGTCTCACAGTAATACACACTAACATTCCTCCAGAAAGGTTAGTGCCACAAAACAGCATTAGTGTATTTTCCAACAAGGCTTCTATTGTCATTTTTTTAAAACTTTTTAAACTTAGCTTCATTGTATATTTGACATACAATAAGCTGAACATGTTAAAGTGTACAGTTTGATACATTTTGAAAATCATAACAATGATCAAGATAGTGTGCAGATCTGTCATTCCAAAATGTTTCTCAAGTTTCTTTGTAATTCCACTATCCCATCTTTATTTCCTCCCTCCCAGGCAAATTTTGCTTTGCTTTCTGTTACTGACATTAGCTGGCATTTTCTAGAGTTTTATATAATTAAAGTCATAAACTACATAATCCTTTGTGTCTGGCTACTTTCAGTCAGTATAGCTTTGTTGAGAGGTTCACCCATGTTACTGTATGCATCTGTAGTTCATGCCTTTTTATTTCTCAGTAGTAATCCATTTTATAGACATATGTATACCACAGTTTAACTATTCATATATTGATGAACATTTCACTTTCCCGCTTTTGGCTATCACAAATAATTTAGATATGAACATTTGTGTACAAGTCTTGATATGGACGTATGCTTTATTTTCTCTTTAGTAAATATCTTGGGGGTGGAAAGGCTATTTCAGATAGTGGATGTACACTTAACTTTTTAAGAAAATTGCCAATCTATTTTCCAAAGTGGTTGTGCCATTTGACATAATAAAGCCCATATTTATGAGGGTTTCAGTTCTTCCATATGCTCCCCAGCACTTGGTAGGATCAGTCTATTTAATTTTAACCATTCAACAGGCACATGCTGATATACCATTGTGGTTTGAATTTGCATTTCTCTAATGATGTATGGTGAGAATCTTTTTATGTGTGTATTTGTTAGCCATCTGTGTATCTTCTTTGATGAACAATCTGTTCAAATAGTTTGCCCATTTTTTAATTGGGTTGTTTGTATTTTTATTACTGGTTTTGAGATTTGTTTATATCTTGCATTCAAATTCTTTACTATGTTTTCCAAACTATATTAAATCCGTACATGTGAAATCTGCGAAATGTGGCTAGCCGAGGGTCCTTAATACAAACTTCAACAGTCAAAACATCTTACTAAAGGTGGATGTCTCTTCCAAGTAACCAAGGATAAGGATTTTACAATTTATTAGTAGTATCAAATATAATTTTTTTTTTTTTTTGGGGGGGGGGGTTAGGGCAGAGTTTCTGAAGCTACTTTGCTGATGAAGATTGTGGTATATGGGTATGAGAGAAAGAAATGTAGCCATCTTATAGTTTGCTCTTCATCAAGACAGTTTCATTTCATCGATTTGTTCCTATGGCTGGATACTGACACTACATTTAATTAATAACCCTTGAAATGGCAGAATGCCATTCAGATCTGAAGAAAGTTCATAAATAGGGGCCTTAACAGTTTCACTACAATTAAAATAGAAAGTCTAAAACATCTGCTAAGTGCTCCTTTTTTCAAAAGAAGATTTCAAGTAGGCTATGAATACTTTATGGAAACAAAACTTTCAGGAACTTTATTATCAGAGAATATGATGACTCACCTGAGTTTGAGGCCAAATAAAAAAGGATTTTGGAATATTCCTCCCACCCCAAAAGGTCATAAGTGTGAGAAGGGGATAATTGATTTGAGGTGAGCTAGGCTGGGAACCAAAGTGGGAGATGTAAGAAGACACAAGTCTGACACTTGGAAAAACAGCAGGAAACATTTTTAGTAGTCAACTGAGCTCCCTGTTAGCATCAGGAAACTCAAAAATATGCCCTCCCCTTTTAGACTGTGAGTTGAGTGAGGGCTGAGGACTCTGCTAGTTTTAACATTTATTTCTAGTGCCCAGCACAGTGTTTATTACATACTGGATGCTCAATAAAGATATAAAATGCGTATTTTCAAATGCCCAACTTTATCCCTCCCTCTCCACAATGCAAATTTCGGCTTGCTAACTTCTGCTCTTCCCAAATCTTGAGAGTTTGGTGAGGTTTGATGTTGGGAGGGTTTCCTTTGGCCTGAAATAATTAGGAGATCATTCACCTCTCTTGGACTAAGCATTGCTGTGGTTAAAGTCTCTACAATTATTTTTAAAACCTGCCAGTTTATATGCATCACCAGGGCAGTAACTTTATTTGCATAATGTCTAATAAGAACATTCTACACTACATTAAACACTTAAAATCTTTCTGATTAAACACTTAAAATCCCCTTGATCTCATATTTTTTCCCCTTGTAAGACGAGTTATCTAGAGTGAAGAGGGTCATATTTAGTCTTGATGACTAGGTGGGAAGAGGCTGAGGCTGGTAGTGAGCCTCTCCTAACCAGGCCAGAGTAGCTGTCATGGGCAGAATATAAAGGGGACCCATACCTTCTGGACAACTGTACCTATTTTTATTTCCACAAGCTCAGGCTCATGTGGGCTTCTCTTATGTATGCTAAGCACTGTTGATAATCTAGAAGTTTTTAAGTACACCTGGCTTGGCATTATGTGACATTCAATGTCATAGTAACAGAGAAGAAAGGAAAGAAACTAGCATCTATACAGCACCTACAGCATGTAAGGAACAATGTTGGATATTTTAAGCACATTTTAAAAAGAGTAATCCACCCAGCAGTTTAATTATTTTTTATTAACTATCATTCTTTGTATAAAGAAATTGATGCTTATGGAATTAAAGTGATGACCCTGGAATAACATAGCAAATCAACTAGTAGATCCAGCAGTCACATCTAGTTCTCTTGATTTCATGATTTCACTGAGATGACATCTAAGAACGTAAGGAGAGAGTTCAAGGCACAGAAAATTATAGATATGTCTCAGCTTTTGTTAGTAAATCAACTAGTTTTACTTTTCTAGGGCACTGGAGAGACACAGTTTAAAAAACCACTTTTTTTTAACATAACACAAATATTCTATAATTTATCACCTTTAAAAACCTAAAATTTATAAAATATTGTCTTACTTAAACCTCAGTATATTTATACTAAATTCCACCTCATGGTGGATGGTGTAACCAAGGAGCTTTAGGACATGTTTTGGTTTTGAAATATGTTAACTGAACTTGTGTGATCTGGATATAGATGGGTAGATAGATAGTTGTGCATATCCAATTAAAACGGTCTGCATATACCATATGCATAAAATAGAAATGAATACTCTCACATTGTCCTATATTATATACCATATGCATAGTCACCAACATTTGATAATTACAAATTTGAATATTTCAAAACAGTGTTATAAGAACTTCTCTAATGCTTTGGAAAACTGAAATCATTTCTTGCAGTTTACTGGTAAGTTAGCTGAGGTCTAAGACTAGTGCTTATTTTTTCTGTTGTCAAACATATGTGGTATGCATATGGTATATAATATAGGACAAGCGAGAGTATTCATTTCTGTTTTATTTATGAAATTCTGAGAACAACCTATGAACAGTTTCCCTAAGTCTTTCCTTTATTGTCATCTATCATGTTTAGCTATTTTAATTTGGCATTGGCTACATCTTGCTGCCAAGAGTGCATAGATAATTCCGTATTGACATCGCTGATTTCTAGAATGTAAGCACAAAGCTTGACATGATGCAGTCAGGCAGTAACTAAAAGCATATTTTCTGAGCTGCCTCAGAAAACAGCAGTGGATATAAAGATCTTAAAAGAGAAAAAAATTCTATGTGGTTATTTTTAGTCCATCAAAGGTGGGGACAAATAGGTGACATCTTAGTTCTTAAAAAGAGAGTATATTAGAAAAAACCCACTCAGATTAGAAAAGCATGGCTACACTTTCATCCATAAACAAACATTTAAGAGCTTATATATACCAGCAACTAAGCTGTTTATATTCAGTTCAATTTACAAGAGTTGCACATCTGGTCTACTATAGACCACTCTTTGAAAAAAGCCCAAAAAACCTACTAAAAAGTTTGCTAATTTTCCCTCTCTCTCCTCCTCCTCTCTCTCCTTCTCTCCTCGTTCTCTCCTCCCTCAGTAACAACCAGAGGGATGGAACCAAAAGGCACATGGATTACTTATGATTTATAATGTAAAAAGCAATGGTCTCATACATCCTGTCAATAGATTCATAATCTTTGGCAAGTCATTGAGCTCTTCTGATGATGACAAAATACTACCTGTTTAAAAATTCACAGGGTGCTTTGATACCCACATGTGATAACATATATGAATGTACCTAGAAACTATTAAGTGCTTAATAAGTGTTAAGTATTAAATTATGTGGACAAGTAGTAAAATGAATATCAAGTTTATATAAAGGGGCTTTAATCATATCTGTCATATATGAGTAAAAATAAATGTGTAGCACATGTACACATATATTACATATATAATATATGACAATTTCCAGGTCTCTTTTTGCAAAGAGATCCTACCATTCTTAAATTGCTACCCAATTTTGAGTTTTCAGAAGAAAGAATGAACTCGTACAAAGGCAGGGACTTGTGATTAATCATGCTTCTATTTAATTAATGCTCCACAGGTCATTTATATTATTATAATAATCTTTTATAGTAAAGATTATAATGCCTTGTGATGATAGGTACCTATTATTATAAGTGCTTTAATAAGTTATCTGAATCCTCTTCTCTTTTCTAAATGAAGAGACTAAAATAAATGTCATCAAGAAAATCACAATGTGAGAAGAGAAAATTGGATGTATCTGAAAAATATTTGTTGTACTTTTCTGCAGAACTCAGAAAAGGGATCAGCTTAACATGGGATAGAATAATGAGAAATTTTTAAAAAGTATGCACAAGGATTTAGGATTAGGATGCACAGACATGTGTGAACAATGAAGTGTAAGGCAAACAGCAAGATTTTCAGGGGTTGTTGTATTAGTGTGTGACAGATGGTTTGGAAGGAGCTAATCTGGAAGGGTAGGTGACCTGCTGAAAAGTTCATGCAACAGTTCAAGTATGAAGTGCTGAAGAGCTTAATTAAGATAGAAACATTGAGAAAAAGGAAGGTAAGGCCAGACCAAGTTCCCATAAAATTTAGTGGAGGAAGTACTACCTCATACTAGTTTTCTTTCCCATTGGGCTTTTTGCTGTTAGTCAATATCACAAAGTACATCTCATTTCAGAGCCTCTGAGCACATTGTCTCCCTGGCTTGGAAAAATTTTGCCTTGATATTCTCAAGTCTTTCCCCCTCATTATATTTATATCTTGGCACTTTACTTAAATGGACTTCCCTAATGACCCAATCTCAATTAGCACCACCTATGGCACACATTGACACATGATAATATGACCTATGCCTTGTCCTCCTTTGTTTGGGCTGCTATAAAAACAGACTGTGTGACTCATAAACAACAGGAAATTATTTCTCATGGTTCTGGAGTCTCAGAAGTCTACCATCAGGTTACCAGTGTGGTTAGGTTCTGATGAGGGCACTCTTCCGGATTGCAGACTGCCAACTTTTTGCTGTGTCCTCACACAGCAGAATGTGTAAAGGTCATTTTTATAAGGGCACTTATCCCATGAGGGAGGGCTTTACCCTCATGATCTAATCCACCTAATACCATTATTGTGGGGGTTAAAATTTCAACATACACCTTCAGGGGAACATAAAAATTCAGTTCATTTCATGCCTGTTTGTCCAGCATATGAACTTTGTGAGAGATGATAATTTGTCTATTTCATTCTCTGCAATGCGAGGTAAGTTTAAAGATAGGACTAGAGAGGTAGAAAGGGAGAATTGGATTGTAGGAACAAAGCCAGATCTAGAATGTAGGTAAAGAAGTCGTTTTCACAGGAGACGGTGATGAAACCTTGAACGGGAGCTATTGGAGAGAATTATATATGCCTGAGAACTATTTCAACTCTCTTAATCTCTATTCATTCTGTGACAAATATATTGAGAGATCAAATAGTTCTTAATGATAGAGACTAGTAAAGATTCTGATAAAGATTCTGGCAATGATCATTCTGAACATCAATTTCAATTATCATTACTCTAGATAAGGCAGGTACAAAGCAATAAGATGAGGGGGCATTGAGCAGGTATCAAATTATTATAATTCAACAAAGAAATAGCCTATACTCAGGATTGTGTGGTTTAACTTTTTTTCTCAAAAGTGTTGTAGGGGGGAGAACAATCCAAGATGGCAGACAAATAATAGCTTCCCTGCAACAGGGCACTGTTTGTCTGGGGAGATAAGACTTCAGGCATCTCTGGCTGGTGGGATCTGCCTATAATTATTCCTTTGAGGATACAGTGAGTCAGCAAGGGACTTCTGGATCCAAAGAGGAGGACAAAAACAGTGGAAAACTGGCAAGCGGTTGCGTGTGTTCCATTGAACTAATCCCGCTGGCAGCCATAAGTACAAGCAGCAGTGAGACTGCAAACCAGAAAGGCCTTACCTGTGAACTGTTTTGGTGTTTTTGGACTTGGCACTCAGTTGAACTGCCTTGGGGAGAGCTTGAGCAGGAATGCAGAGAACTTTGGGCATTGTCTAGGGCACCAGACTGAGCTGCTGAGCCAAATGGAGCTAGTAGTGTTCGGCTGTGGGCCGCAGGGAGCCATTGTGAGAGAACTGCCCCGGCAAGCTCCGCCCTCAGGGTTGCAGAGCTAGGATCAGATGGGAGCTAGTAACTTAGTGACTGAGCAGCCTAAAGGTGGGGACTGGGCTGCCTTAAAGCCTTAACCCTCAGGGGCAGAGTGAGACAGGTTTTAGCACACTGGAGCCTCGAGCTATTGCTCTGGGTAGAGTTCCATAGCATCACACCTCATAGCAACCTCAAACTCCTGGGTGTGGTGCGCCACGACTGCCAACCTCTGACCCATGCCCACCGGGCCTCTGCATGCCTTGACCAGGAACTGCAGGAGCCACACAACCCTGCCTCCTCCCTCCCTGCCTCCACACTGGCCCACGTGTCAGGCCAGGGACTCTGGTAGCTGCAAGCCATCTGGAGCTCTCCCTGCCTCTGTGCAGAGCCCTTCTCCTGGCCAGAGACTGCTGGAGCCTAGGGCTCTCTGTATCAAAGTCACTGGGCACCAGGCACTCCCAGAACCGTGCACACCACCTCCCACCCTGTTGCTGGATCTGGGTGTGTCACACTCTGGAGCTGCTTCCACAACCAGAAATCCCTGGCTGTGGCAGCCCCAGAGGAACTATACAGGGTCACTCCCTACAAAGATCCAGCAACAATAGAGTGATCCCGCTGGGGTCTAATCTTGGAGAGACACCTCCCCAACATGAGGAAGGCCAGAGGCAATGGTGAAAAACAATCATTAGGTGAAATCAACAAAAAAACTCTGGCAATATGAATAATAAGAGTAGATCAGCTCCCCCAAGGATCAATGGGGGCAGATACAGCACAAGATCCCATGCACAAGTAGCTGAGATGTCAGAAATTGAATTCAGAAACTGGATAGCAAATAAAATTGAATTAGAATTCCAAGCAGTAACCCAAAAGATATCTAAAAAATTTAATGAATTCAAAGACCCAATTACCAAAGATTTTGACACACTGAGACAAGAAGTTGCAGCCCTCAAAGACCTGAGAAACACA
>CAUYPK010100392.1:0-91468 GCA_963574355.1 Loris lydekkerianus | reverse complement strand
GTAAAAAAATACAAAATAAGTTTCAAAATAAATATGAAGTATATGAATTGACTATGAAGAATAATTGGAATTGGTCAAGTGACTGTAACAAAGATGAAATATATCCACAGAGAACTCAAACTTAATAAGAAAAGAACAAGTAATCCCATTTCATTGTGGGCAAGAGACTTGAACAGAAGCTTCTCTGAAGAAGATAGGCACATGGCCTGTAGACACATGAAAAAATTCTCATCATCTTTAATCGTCAGAGAAATGCAAATAAAAACCACTTTGAGATATCATCTAACTCCAGTAAGAGTGGCTCACATAACAAAATTCCAAAACTGCAGATGTTGGCATGGATATGGAGAAAAGGGAACACTTATGCACTGCTGGTGGAAGTGCAAGCTAATACATCCCTTTTGGAAAGAAGTATGGAGAATCCTCAGGGATCTAAAAGTAGACCTGTCATTTTATCCTGCAATTTCTCTACTAGGTGTATATCCAAAAGACCAAAAATCACTTTATAACAAAGATATTTGCACCAGATTGTTCATTGCAGCTCAATTCATAATAGCCAAGTCATCAACCCATGAATGGATTTATAAATTGTGGTATATGTATACCATGGAATATTATGCAGCCTTAAAATAGATGGAGACTTTATCTCTTTTACGTTTACATGGATGGAGCTGGAACATATCCTACTTAGTAAAGTATCTCAAGAATGGAAGAAAAAATATCCAATGTACTCAGTACTATTATGAAACCAATTTACAATCACTCACACTTTTGTATGAAGAATAGATCACAACTATGGCCCAAGATGAAGGAGGGGAAAGGGAGGAATGGGAGGGGAGGGGAGAGGTCAAATCGAGGGAGGGTGAATGGTGGCATCACACCTATGGTGCATAATATAAGAGTATATGTCAGATCTATTAGTATAGAGTATAAATGTCTGAACACAATAACTAAGTAAATGAGATGAGATATATATTAACCAGTGTGATGTAAGCGTTCCTAATTCTACATGAAATCAGCACATTGTACCCCATAAATGCTTAATGTAGACATGATCTATGTGTTTATGATTTAATAAAAAAGTTTTTAATTTCTTTTATTTTTAAATTGAAATATGTATTTTATAAATAAAAGATTATTATAAGTCTTAAAAATTTGTTTTCAGAAAAATTAAGGGAAATAACTATTTTTTTGTTACATGGATAAATTCCATAATGCTGAAGTCAGGGTTTTCTGTGTACCCATAGCCAGAATAGTGTATGCAGTACTCAAGAGGTAGACTTTTAAAAGTATAACGGCTAGTTTAGTAATTTGTTGTGAAGAAAAAGTTGAGAATATCAATATAAATGATTTATTTGCTTAGGGTGACCAAATTAGTAACATTATTACTAAATGTTCTTTTGGAATTCCAAAAATTGGCATATTTTAAAATTAGTTTGTGGATAAGATTATTTTAGAATATTATATCCAAGTGCCCATGAAGCATCATATTAGAGACAGAAAATATGAACTTGGCCATATTTTTTCTAGAGCTAAGAAGATATAGTAGAAAAAGAAACATATTTGAAAATTTTGAAGTGTATGAGATTGTCCCATGAAAGCACTCAGTGTGAAGAGGGAAGTTAACAATAGTCTTAGGAGAAGTAATAGGAGCAAGAAGATGAGTGAGAAGGATGGATTACACACTCCACGGGACACGTATGGTGTACAGAATAAGGAGAATATAGAAACCCAGATGGAAATATATTTCCCGGAAACTACAGCTGCTGCTTTCCTTCTGCTCCACTGCATGATGTCGTGTTTCATAAGAACAAAATATCCTGAAATATAGGTAGGGTATGGGAGAACCACTTGTCTCCATCTGCCACTCCCAAACCCCATCTTCTTTCTCAAAGCAATTACACGAATACTTCAAAACTTTTAAGTGCCAATCAGAGAACTAGTTGTCTGTTGGTATCCTTAGGGCACTGGTTACATGCCTCCACAGATAAACTCCACAGAAGCTCAAGTCCTTTATATAAAATGGCATAGTATTTGCATATTTGTATTCTCTTGTATGCATTAAACTATCTCTAGATCACTTATAATACCTAATACAATGTAAAAACTATGTAAACATCTGTTGAACTATATTTTTAAATTTGGAGTATTATATATTGTATTGTTATTTTTTATTGTTTTATTCTGAATATTTTCAATCTATGATTGCTTGAATCCGTAATGTAGAAGCTGCATACACAGTCGGCTGAGTTCATGTAGTGCACATTTGGCCTTTGTGTAAGAAAACCTCCTCTGGTTCCTCTGTTCTTTATGTGTTCAGAACACATAAAGTACTAATCAACTCAAAGATATGTAGACCAATATGTAAAGGACTGGGAGTTTGCATACAGCAGCTCTTGAAGGAGACATAATTTATAAAATGTTACAAATAAGTTTCATTCTGTTAATATTCAATTTGGGATGGTAATGACAGGAAATACACATTTATGGCACAATTCTTTTCAGAGCAAAGAATTTATTTAAAAAAGAGGTTAACAATAATTCATACTACAAAATATACATAGCTCTCAAAAGCTTAGTCAAATATTCAAAAGATCTTCTTAATAGGAAATCTATTGCTGAATATTTAAACATAATGCTTGCAAAGGATTTAATCAAAAGTAAAATTAAATACACACAATAAAAAGAATTAAAGTAGGATACATTATCATACTTAGAAATCCTGCTACAGATAAGGGTTTACACCCTTTTAATCCAGGTTGAAAAAAAATAATTAAAATACAAAAATACTTTTAATAAGACAAAAATACCTTCATTTCCAGTTAATTATTTGATATATAAAAACAGAAATCTGATAACCTAACGATAGTGTCCATAATCAAGTACAGAAATGGAATTTTCACGTGCTAGACTGAATTATTTGATTGATTAGCTAAATTACCTAATTAATATTTGGTGTATCACCGTGACCAAAATATACATGTAGGCATGCTAACGGAGGAATAACTTATAAAGCTTCAGAGTAGTTGAAAACCTCAGAGGACTGACCAACAAAGCCTTCACTGTAAGCATAAAGTGCTCCCACCTCAGATTTTTGTTTTCCTCCGGGGGGGGGGGGGGGGGGGTTCAGAACTTCCTGAGTCTGAGCCTTTGAACTCTGCAGAAGATGAAGAACCAATGTTGAGGGTTTATATGCCATTTAATTGCAAGTCACAAAAGCTTTTTAAATTGATATTGTTTGTTTGATATGACTAGAGTATTGTGAATGTAATGGAACTATATCTAGAGATTCACTGTGAAACAAATCTTTTTAGAAATTGTTAGACCACCTTTAAACCATTCTATATTTATGTTGTGATAGGGTAGTAATTTTCTTTAATTGTAAGTATTTAAAATTCCTTTTAACACAGGTAAACATCATTTTATTGTACTTCATTTTATTGCATTTTTCAGATTTTTTTTTTTTTTTTTTTTTTTTTTACAAATTGCAGGTTTGTGGCAGGCCCCTGCCAACCAAATCTATCAATGCCATTTTCCCAGAAGCATGTGCTCAATGCATGTATCTGTTTCATGTTTTGCTAATTCTCACAATATTTATGTCTTATTTTTCTCACAAAATAACTGTCTTATTATTATCATAGCCTTTAAGGTGATCTCTGATCAGTGAACTTGGATCTGTTGTAATTGTTTCAAGAAGCCACATACGCTGCACCTGTATACAGAACCTCATGGTTAAACATTCTAACTCCTCCACTGACCCCGGATTTCCCTCTCTCCTTTTCCTCCAGTTTCCCTGTCCCCTAAGACACAACAATATTGAAGTCAGGTAAATTAATAACCTTACAATGGCTTATACACATTCAACTTAAAGAAGGAGTCACGTCTTTTTAAATCAAAAGCGAGACACAATTAAGCTTAATGAGGAAGGCATATTGAAAGCTGAGATAGGCTGAAAGCAATCCCTCTCTTGCAACAAACAGCCAAGTTGTGAATACAAAGAAAAAGTTCTTAAAGGAAATTAAAAATTACTCCTATGGTGAATATACAAATAATAAGAAAGCAAGACAACCTTATGGCTGATATGGTGAAAAAAATTTTAGTGATCTAAATAAAAATTAAATCAGCCACAACATCCTCTTAAATCAAAGCCAAATTCAGAATAGAGCCTAAGTCTCTTCTATTATATAAAGGCTGAGAAAGGTGAGGAAACTGAAGAAGAAAAGTTTGAAGCCGGCAAGGTTGGTTCATGAGGATTAAGGAAAGAACCCATCTCTGTAATATAGTATAAAAGTGCTAGGTGAAGCAGGAAGTGCTGATAAAGATGCTGCAGCAAATTATCCAGATCTGGGTAAGATCATTGATGGAGGTGGCTACACCAAACAATAGATTTTCAGTGTATAAGAAACAGCATTGTATTATAATAAGATGATGATACCCAGGACTTTCATAGCTAGAGAGGAAAAGTCGATGCTTCAAAGCTTTATAGAACAGCCTGACTCATATGTTAGTTAGGCCTAATGCAGCTGGTGACTTTACCGCCAATGATCATTTATCATTCCAAACATCCTAGGGCCTTTGTGAATCATGTTGTATCTACTATCTATACTCTACAAATGGAATAAAAAAGTTGCATGACACAGCCTGTTTACAGCACAGCTTCCTGAATATTTTAAGGCCAATAGTAAGAACTCAGAAAAATAATTCCTTTCAAACTATTATATTAGTGCTTATCGACAATCCATCTAGCCATCCAGGAGCTCTGACAGAGATATAGAAGGAGATTGATACTGTTTTCATGCAGGCTAACATAGTATGCACTCTGCAGTCCATGGATAAAGGAGTAGTTACAATTTTCAAGTCTTATTATTTAAGAATACATTTTGTAAGTCTATAGCTGTGAGAGATAATGATGTCTCTGATGGGTCTGGGCAAAGCAAATAGGAAACCTTCTGGAAAGGATTTACCTTTTTTTTTTTTTTTTTTTTTGCAGTTTTTGGCCAGGGCTGGGTTTGAACCCACCACCTCCAGCATATGGGGCCAGCACCCTATTCCTTTGAGCTACAGGCCCCGCCCAGGATTTACCATTCTTGATGCCATTAAGAACATTCATGAATCATGAGAGCAAATCAAATACCCACATTAACTTGAGTTTGGATAAAGTTGATTCCAACCCTCATGAATGACTGTAAGGAGCTCAAGCTGTCAGTGAGGAAGTAACTGCTGACATGATAGAAATGACACCAGACCTAGAATTAGAAGAGAAAGCTGAAGGTGTTACTGAATGAATTGCTGCAATCTTATGATAAAACTGAATACACGAGAAGTTTCATCCATTAGATGGGAGAAGAAAGTAGTTTTTGTTTTGTTTTTTGAGACAGGGTCTCACTTGGGCACCCTTGGCAGAGTGCCGTGGCATCTCAGCTCACAGCAACCTCAAACTCTCAGATTCAAGTGATACTCTTGCCTCAGCTTCCCAAGTGCCCACGACACCCAGCTATTTTTTAGAGCTGGGGTCTCACTCTGGCTCAGGCTGATTTCAAGCCTGTGAGCTCAGGCAATCCACCCACTTCGGCCTCCCATGTGCTGGGATTACAGGCGTGAGCCACTTTGTCCGGCCCCAAGAAAGTAGTTTCTTAAAACAGAATCTACTTCTGGTGGAGATTCTATGAACACTGTTGAAATGGCAACAAAAGATTTAGAATATTACATAAACCTAGTTGATGAAACAGTGAGAGTCAGGGTTGGAGAGAATTGACTCCAATTTAGAAAATTTTCACTGTGGGTAAAATGCTATCAAACAGCATTGACTACTACAGAGAAAAATTTCATAAAAGGAACAGTCAATTGGTGCAGCAAATTTTATTATTGTCTTACTTTAAGAAATTTCCACAGCCACCCCAAACTTCAGCAACTACCACTCTGATGAGTCAGCAGCCATCAACACCAAAGCAACATCCTCCATCAGTGATTATGACTCCCTGGGAGCTCAGATAATTATTTGCATTTATTAGCAATAAAGTGCTTTTAATTTAGCTATGCATATTGTCTTAAGACATAATGCTATTCCACACTTACTAAACCACAGTATAGTGTAAACATAACTTTTATATGCACTGGAAAAACAATTCATTTGTGAGACTGGATTTATCAAGATGTGCACTTTATGGCAGTGGTCTGGAACTGAATGTGCACTATCTCTGAGACAGATCTGTGAAGTACCATATGTATTAATAGTTAGCACATGTAAGTGCTGTATTGTCTGATAATCTTTTAATGAATAACTTATTTTTATTGCCGGAAAAATGACAGCACAGTTTGGCTGTGAGCAGTATTTTAGTATTTCCTGCTTTATCTCAGAATGAACAAACAGGATGTACAGAGGAAACTTCCCGAAATATAATCTCACCCATCACCTAATATAAAATATAAAATAGTGAAAAATATGATTTTTAGAAGTGAAGTTGAAGTTGGTTAGAAAACTACCAAATAAATGATCCAATCCATATTTTAAGAAAAGAGAAATAAATGAGGATAATGCTAGTTAAGGTTTAAATATTTAATTTCATGACATAATGAATACTCATGAAAGCTCAATGGAAATACACAAAAATTCACAAACTAGTTTACTTAGGAAGTTTAAAACATGAATACACACACATACACAAACGGGCTTCACAAGAAATTTCCCATGGTAATGAATGCAGGCTATAATTAGTTTTTTGTTAGAAACAGCATGAAATCTTGCTTCCTAAAGTTTAGGTTGTTATCATCATGCAAATTTCAGACTCAGATTTCTTCCTCCAATAATTTAAAAACTGGAAAGAAATTCCCCCAGACTCACAGGAGATAGATAGGACAATCACACCAACTGGGGTGTGGTCAGTTTGAGAGCAGACCAAAATAAAAAATTTCTTTTTAAATGTAGATCAGCATTTTCTAAAAGTAGATTAGAAGCATAGGAAATGTTCTAAAAAACAGAAGTACAAAGTGGTAGGGTTTTATGTGACCAAATCTTGTAAAATCATAATTGCTAATTTAGTTTCTTAGAATATCACAGTGAACAATGCTAAGAAAACATTTTTACTTGTTAAACTGACAATTTTAACCTCATTTGACCCTGCATCTTTCTCTCTTTCATATAACAATTATTATTTTCACCCTAAAATAGAACTTTGCAGAAAGCACTTGAGAAATATTATGCCAACAAATTCAAAACTCATAGAATTTATGATGAATGTTTCTAATGGATTCTATGTAAATTAGGAATATAAGAAGCATTTCTAGCTTTTTTGGTTTTATTTCATGAACTCTTCCTGTGTCTTCATACTGTCACTTCCTACAGCTATGTCTTCCTTTGTGTCCTTAATAGCACCATCCTCATTTCCAAAAAATACAGAATTTTAATAGGAGTTTAAAAGTTTTCTGGGCTCTCAAATTCTTTCCTTTGCTATCTGCCTTACGCATAACTGAATCGTTTCATAAATATCCATATTCTAGCAAACTCTTGTACAAAAGACCTTAATAGATAATGACCAGTAATAAGGTCAAACCAGACAAAAGTTTCCATTAATTCTCCTCTCCAAATTCTTTCCTGCACAGATATTTAGTAATACGTAGTAGTCTAATGCCTATGCCATAAAGATGCCATGGTTATTCAGTTCCCTAGCTCTCTCTCTACATGGACCTTTTCCTGCCTTTAAATAGTCTTCCTTCTTGATTTCATATCTCCAGGTCTTTCTTGATTGCAGAGCTCTTTTGAAACCTACCCTCAACTCATGGTAATGACTTTTTCCCTACATTTTTCTATGCTAGTTGTGCAGCATTTAGAGAAAGATTTTGCCTTCCTTTGTGGTATACTATTAGTATATATAATATTTCTTGTATAGTTGTCTCCTTATAGTGTTCCTTAAATTTTAAAGGACCTATCTTCTACTAAATCCATTTCTGAGAATTTGCCAATACAGAGTTGATTTGTGTTTGTTTATTAAACAAACATTATTAAGGAAATAACATATTCTACAAAAAAAAAGGTGTTTATTTTTAATCAAAGATGAAAGCCATCCTTCTCTTTTTCTTTCAAAGCCCATAGTCTACTAGTAAATTTATGAAAAAATCACAGGTAATTATATCCCATTATGTTTCCTTGTCATAGAGCAATGCATGTATGAGGGAATCTATAACTTTAGACATAAATAATGAGAATTTAAGAGATCTTATTCTAGACACTGTGGAAGTAACCCTTACATAAATAATGCATGCAATGAATAAACATATTGCAAGAAACTAAATAAGCATTTCAAGAAGATCTGTCTTAAAATTAATTATTATTAATGCTGTTTTAATTGCTTTGTTAAATAAGCCTATAAGATAAAGGGCACTTGTATTTTCTAAGTTAAGGAAATTGAGTACAAGAATGATTAAGGATGATTATTTAAACCTGTGCTCATCTAGCTAGCATTAAACAGATGCAGAATTTTAAAATTACAGCTTGATTCTACAATCTGTATTTTTTTTCTTGTAAATGTTCTTGACAATTAGGATTTCTCTCAATGGCATGCTTAAACTAAGAATGAGTTTGAGGAAAGACCATTTTGTATGTATACAAGGCAAGCTTCTTATAACTTTGGTTGATAAGTATTACTTTTTTTTTTTTTCAGACAGGATCTCACTATTTCACCCTTGGTAGAGTGGCGAAACAGCTCACCGCAACCTCCAACTCTTGGGCTTAAGTGATTCTCTTGCCTCAGCCTCCCAAGTAGCTGGGACCACAGGCACCCACCAAAATGCCTGGCTATTTTTTATTGCAGTTGTCATTGTTGTTTATCTGGCCCAGGCTGGGTTCATACCCACCAGCCTCGGTGTATATGGCTGGTGCCGTAACCACTGTGCTATGGGCACCAAGCCAATTATTACTTTTTTCATGCTATAAGATAAGTGTTTCAACTAAGATACAGAGAATAAAAAATATTTGTATTAGAGAGTTGCTGCTCTTTTCTCCTTAGAGTTTTAATTAGCTACAGGATCATAGAAATGTCTATTTATGTTGCACTAAAATAATAAGATGTCATCTGAGGAAATTTAAACAATGAGTATTATTCACCTATATTATTTTGAGTGAGAACCTTGTATTTGAGACTAGCTTTATAAATGCTGAGACCACTTGTTAATTTAGTTTTGAGAATATGTGGATCACCATGATGAATAGGGGGAATCCTTGTCCAATAGAACCTTCTAATGATGCAACATTTAACGTCTGTCCATCGACACCTAAAATTGTCAAATCCTTGGTATAGCACATCTTAGCTAATCAGTAGTACCTAAAAGATTCAATATAATGTTTTATAAGTATGACAATAAGTAAGCGTGTCTGTTAGTGCCACCCAAAAGTGGAACTGATTTTGTCTTTTGGGAATTAATGTTATCAAATATATACTGCATATAATTATTACTAATAACAATCATCTATTATGTACTTCATGTCATGCTACACATTAAATTGTTTTAAGCATGTTACAAACATTATCTCAATTTTGTTCACTGTGTGAGATAGTCATTAGTATCTCTGAGCTGATGTGGAAGCTGAGCTTCAGTTCAAAATATTTAATTCTAGGCATGGATCAGGTTTGTTGACACCAGAACCTAAACTCTTAGCTGGTTGCATATATAATATATGCATAGTTAGTTGAGAATGTAGGTAGAAAAAATAGATAAAAGAGAATGTTAATGAAGAAAGTAATGTTTTCAACATGTCATATCAGTGGAAGTCTAAGTTCTTATTCATTAGATTATTTATTTAGTTATTCCATTGAAGGAATGTGGCAAGCTCTGTTAATTCTCTATAGCATTTACCTTACAACACCAATGCATCAGCCAATCTTCCAGAGAGCTTTGCTCTAGTTCTCTGTTGTTGGGATTTTTAAACCTCTTGTACAAAGTCAGCTGTCCTTTTATTAAAAATATTTTATTAGAAATATTTATTAGAAAATTTTATTAGAAAATTGAAGATTTGTTTGCTATCCAATGGGATCATGCTACTGAGAAACTTACCACATTATTATGCCTACTTTATGAGAGTCAAGTCAGTATCTTTAAAAAAACAGGATTTTTTTTTTTTATTCTAAAGCAAGATATGTTGACCAATACACCATACAAATCCAAAACAACCTAAAAAAGCAAGAAAAGTTTTGGCCTTTTTTATCCACTATTGTCAGTGTGAAACCTTTGTCTTTGGAGAAAAGCATAGCTATTTCTTTGTTACTCCTTATTCTTACTCAAGACATAGCTGTGTACTCAAGCTTTCTGAGTACACATTTAAGCCTCACATAAAATGGCAAAAGCAAAATTGTTTAAGGTATACTTCAAGATCTGTTGCCTTAACATTATTGGAGGTTTCAACTAAGTTAAATCCTCACCATCTATCTCATTTTTATATCTAAATATAAATGTATAATATTTCAACCACCTAGGATGAAAAAATAATTATGAGGTTTCTATCAGTCCTCCTCCAAACATATTAAGCTATAGAAATGCTGTTCCCAGTGCTCTAGTTATAATGAGAACTTAAAAAACACTGTATGTAAATAAAACAAAAGTTTTAAAACTCAGTTTCCTCAATGAATATAATTGCATATATTTTCAGAGTTTTATAATTATAAATTGCTATCATATTTTTATTGCATTTTTTCACATCAGTCTGTAAGTCAGAAAAGGCATGGGTCAGAATAATCTCACAATTATTATTTATTCTCATAGAAGCTAAAATACATAGATTGTATATGCAGACATTGGATTCAAGAGTCCTGGGGTTTCCACCTCTTTATGACTCTAGTATCATTGTCCATCTATTATCCAACATTACCCTTCTAAATAGTCAATTCTTAGGTAGCAAATCTGAAACATACATATAATTTGGAGCATCAAAATGCATAAATTAAGCCTAAATTATCTGACAATATTTTACATATGGTATAAATAGTTAAGTGTCAAATTAATAATTTTTGTAGCTCCTTTTAAATTTGAAAATAATGTCTAATTTCTATAGAGCTATTATTGGATGATTTATTTTATAATATGGCCATAAAGCATGCTTTATTTATCAAAGATCATCTATTATATGTTCTACCCAAGAGGAATAAATAACTATTTTGTAGCCTCATGGCTTAAATGATTGTATATATTCTTTGCCCAGGTTTGGAGCTTAATAAGAATTTGTATTATTTTGCATGTAATAAGGAAGGAGAATCATACTGCCTTAAAAAATAGTGCCCTGAGCTTAGTAAATATAGTCTCAAACCTTATTTAAGAATTTTAATATGCTTTCAGGAAATATATGCATAGATGACTCAGAAGCAGCAATTGTGAATGTTGATTATTTATTTAAACTATGAAATAAAAATATATCAATACAGAATTGGCAGTGTGTGTGTGTGTGTGTATAGAGAGATGGGGGATATAATTTAAAATACAATTAAAAAGTAACAATTAATAATTAACTTTCACTTTTGGGTAGATAGTTAAAGCAAAAACAGTGCCAAAAGCAATTTTAAGTTTGTGTTTAAAAATATTTAAATGTTTAAAAAAGCTGATGAAGCAACTAAGAAGAGCTAAAATTATAACAGAGAACAAAAACACAGAGAGGTGACATGTTAACAGCTGCTTTCTCACGAAGGCCATTTGCAGATTGAGGGAAAAGACAAGGTGCTGAAATGTTTTGCAAAGAAAAACGATGACTACTGTTGAATAGGGAAACAGAGATACATGTCTGACAGTTTGGGGGAGCAGAAGAGACAGTATTGGAGATTTTAGTGTCTTCAAAGTTTAGCATAATTTCCCTTAAGAAGAAAAAATTCTGTAGCAGTGCAGGGTGAAAGCAAAATCACAAAGCTCTAAAAAGTATAGTAGCATTTTCTGCAGTTTCACAGGGTGCTACAGACAAAATTTGAAGTCTAGAACCTATTAATAGAGGACACAAAATGAATAAAATAGCTTCTCAGCTAAAGAAGGGTTGAGAAGGTTATGACTTCCAGACGGGATGAATGAGAATAATAGTGATAAAAGCAAATAAGGAACACTCAGTTCAGCTGGAATAATTGGGACTTGATTTTCTCTGTTCTCTGAAACAATTATAGAAGGTTTGGAAAAATATATGAATCAAGCATTTTAAGATATTGGATGAACTTCAGTCTATGACCAGTGATTTCAATATAAGGGAAACAAATGAAGCAAACCCTACAGCTGCTACTTCTTACTTAATAGAAGGAGTTTCTGGGACACGTTAGAGAGAAGGAAACCCAGACAGAGCCTGGTTGAGTTGAAAATGTTTAATTAGGATTTTAGGAAGTCCAAGGAACTTGAGAGATAAAGTGCATGCATCTGAGTACCCTCCAGGTACATTCTTCAAGTTATCTGTTGAGTAGCAGTAATTGGTACTTGTGTCTCAGAAAACTACACAAAATTATCCCAATGAAAAATTGGAATTTCTCCATGAACATATATAAGTTTAAGAATAATTTGTATTCTCATGATACAAAGTAGAAAAACTTGGAATTCACAGCACATTGCATGTAGATAATCCAAAGGTTATTCCTTCAGCAGCAATCTGACTTGACTCAAGACTGTTCTGGAAATATTGAACTACATTTCCCATAACTCTTTTTCTTGTATGTTTCCTGGTAAGGTGGGCTTCATGGGTAATTCTTACCTGAGAGTTGGAGGGCTAAAGTAAGAGAGTGGCCTTTCTGTTGCAGGCACATATGTTGTTGCTGATCTAATCTGCTGACTTACCTCTGTGGTCTGGAGTAGTAGTAGCTGACCCTGTAATCCCTTTCTCATTTCTTCTAGATCTCCATTTGGTTTGTCTGATTCCTGGCCTGGAAGATGCCTGTTCAGCTGCATGAAAGGCATCAATGCCCACTATCTTTCTCCAGTGGGTTAGACGCAAAGACAAGGACAGGAATGTTAGTCAATCCTTGTGAGGTTACAGGTTATAAGGTTCCAGGCTGTTTTTGATCTTCCCATTTAAATTTGTATCCTGTGGACTTCAAGCTGGAAGAAACTGCTTAGTCCGCCTCTATAACTAAATAAGTGAATTCCTTTGATTCCTGTAGGTATCAATAAATCTATATGGTACAGATATATAGATATAATAAAAATGTATTCATTCCAATGGTTCTGCTGATTCTCTGGTGGAATTCTACCTGAAATCCATCATTAAAGGAAGAAAATTGTTACCAAATCAGTTAATTGTGTCAGAGAAACAAGCTCAAGTATATTTACAGAAATTAAAAAAAAAAAAACTAACACAATCAAGATCAAATTCATAATTTTTGTCATCCAACAAAAGTTATCAGATATACAAAAATTCAATAGAAACATGTCAAGAAATAATAGATAATAGAAGTATCTTATAAAAACACTGAGAAGGTTATTACTATAGTCTTTATAAAGAAGGTAGAAATGATACTGAAAATGTTAAACAAGGATATGGAAGATATTTTAAGAAAGATCTAAAGCAATCATCCAAAGATGAAAAATGGGTCTAAAATTAAAAAAAAAATACATATTGTAATTTACATAGTGCAGAATAAAAGTTTAGTGAACTTAAAAATGTATCAATGGAAAACATTCCAAATGAAACACAGACCCTTGATCATGTATTATACAGAAAAGAATACTTGTGTTCATGAGAAACCCTGAACACAACGGTTATGGCAGCTTTATTCATTAGTTCCCCAAACTGGAAATAACCCAATCTCCTTCAATGGTTATAAAATGTGCTATATCCTTACTGGAAAATACATCCACAAACAATAACAAAGAAACTACTGATACATGTGACAACCTAGATGGAAATCCAGAAAATTGTTCTAAGTGATGAAAAGCCCTTCTCATTGATACCATTTATAAGGTATTCAAAAAATAACAATATATAATTTTAAATAGAGGAGGATATTGAACATTCCTAATATAAAAAAATAATAGGACAGTGCCTGTGGCTCAGTGGGTAGGGCACTGGCCCCATATACCAAGGGTGGTGGGTTCAAACCTGGTCCCAGCCAAACTGCAACAACAACAACAACAAGAAAATAGCCAGGTGTTGTGGTGAGCGCCTGTAGTCCCAGCTACTTGACTTACAAGGGCAAATCCTTCAGAGTGACTACAGACTTCTCTAATGAAACTTTCCCAGCAAGAAGACAATGGTCATCTACCTTTAATCTACTTAAACAGAACAATTTCCAGCCCAGAATTCTACATCCTGCTAAGCTAAGCTTTAAAATTGACAGAGAAATCAAATCATTTACGGATATACAAACATTGAGGAAATTCACCACAACAAGACCAGCTCTGCAGGAAATACTTCAACCTGTTCTACACACTGACCATTACAATGGATCAACAGCAAAGTAACTCACAAATTAAAGGACAGAACCTAACTTCCACACTGATGCAAAAGATAAAACTAAGCAATGAACTCTCACAAAATAAGCTGAATAGAATGCTACCACACTTATCAATCATCTCAATAAATGTTAATGGCTTGAATTCCCCACTGAAGAGGCATAGATTGGCTGACTAGATTAAAAAACACAAGCCATCCATTTTCTGTCTGCAGGAAACACACCTGCCTTCAAAAGACAAATTAAAACTCTAAGTCAAGGGTTGGAAGACAATTTTTCAGGCAAATGGAATTCAGAAGAAAAGAGGAGTTGCAATCTTATTTTCAGATACAAGCAACTAAAGTCAAAAAAGACAAAGATGGTCACTTTATATTGGTCAAGGGAAAAATGCAACAAGAAGATGTTTCAATTCTAAATATTTATACACCCAATTTAAATGTTCCCAGATTCTTGAAACAGACCTTACTCAGTCTGAGCAATATGATATCTGATAATACCATAATAACAGAGAACTTTAACATTCCTCTTACAGAGCTGGACAGATCCTCTAAAGAGAAATTAAACAAAGATATAAGAGATTTAAATGAGATCCTAGAACAACTGTGCTTGATAGATGCATATAGAACATTCCATCCCAAAGATAAAGAATATATATTCTCATCACCCCATGGAACATTCTCCCAAATTGATCATATCCTAGGACACAAAACAAACCTAAACATAATCAAAAGAAGTGAAATTTTACCTTGTATCTTCTCATACAATAAGGCACTAAAGTTGGAACTCAACTCTAGCAACAATGTTCGACCCCACACAAAGGCATGGAAATTAAACAACCTGCTATTGAATGACAGATGGATACAGGAAGAAATAAAAGAGGAAATCATTAACTTTCTTGAGCATAACAACAATGAAGGCACAAGCTACCAAAACCGGTGGGATACTGCAAAGGCAGTTTTGAGAGGAGAATTTATCGCTTTAGATGCCTACATTCCAAAAACAGAGAGTGCATCAACAAACTCATAAGCTATCTTATGGAATTAGAAAAAGAAGAACAATGTAAGCCTAACCCCAGTAGAAGAAAAGAAATATCCAAAATCAAATCAGAGACCAATGAAATTGAAAACAAAAGAATCATTCAGAAAATTAATGAAGCAAGAAGTTTGTTTTTTGAAAAAATAAATAAAATAGGTAAACCTTTGGCCAGACTAATGAGAAATAGAAAAGTAAAATCTCTTATAACCTCAATCAGAAATGATAAAGGGGAAAAAACAACTGATCCCACAGAGAAACAAGAGATCATCTCTGAATACTACCAGAAACTCTATGCCTAGAAATTTGACAATGTGAAGGAAATGGATCAATATCTGAAATCACATCCTCTCCCTAGACTTAGCCAGGAAGAAATAGAGCTCCTGAACAGATCAATTTCAAGCACTGAGATTAAGAAAACAATAAAAAAGCTTCCAACCAAAAAATGCCCTGGTCCAGATGGTTTCACATCAGAATTCTATCAAACCTTCAAGGAAGAGCTTATTCCTTTACTGCAGAAATTATTCCAAAAATTGAGGAGGAGGGAATCTTCCCCAACATGTTCTACAAAGCAAACATTACTCTGATACCAAACCTAGGAAAAGACCCAACTAAAAAGGAGAATTTCAGATCAATTTCACTCATGAATATAGATTCAAAAATTCTCAACAAAATCCTCGCCAATAGATTATAGTTTATCATCAAAAAAGTCACACATCATGAACAAGTAGGTTTTATCCCAGGGATGCAAAGCTGGTTTAACATATTCAAGTTTACAAACATTAACCATAATATTAACAGAGGCAAAAATAAAGGCTATATGATCCTCTCAATAGATGCATAAAAAGCATTTGATAAAATCCAAGCATCCTTTTCTAATTAGAACACTGAAGAGTATAGGTATAGGTGGCATACTTCTGAAACTGATCGAAGTTATCTATGACAAAGCCACAGCTAATATTTTACTAAATGGAATACAACTGAAAGCTTTTCTTCCTGGAATTGGAACCAGAGAAGGCTGTCCTCTGTCACCTTTACTATTCAACATAGTGCTGGAAGTTCTAGCTGATACAATTAGGCAAGACAAGGAAATAAAGGAAATACAAATAGGAGCAGAGGAGGTCAAACGCTCCCTATTTGCTGATGACATGATCAGACTCAACCACAAGTCTCAACCACAAGACTCCTGGAAGTCATCAAAAAATACAGTAATGTGTCAGGATATAAAATCAATGTCCACAAGTCAGTAGTCTTTGTATATGCCAATAATAGTCAAGATGAGAAGCTAATTAAGGACACAACTCCCTTCACTATAGTTTCAAAGAAAATGAAATACCTAAGAATATACCTAACGAAGGAGGTGAAGGACCTCTGTACAGAAAATTATGAAATCCTCAGAAAGGAAATAGCAGAGAATATTAACAAATGGAAGAACATACCATGCTCATGGATGGGAAGAATCAACATTGTTAAAATGTCTAAACTTCCTAAAGCAATCTAGCTATTCAATGCCATTCCTATTAAAATAGCAACATTGAGTTTCAAGATTTGGAAAAAATGATTCTGTGTTTTGTATGGAACCAGATAAAAACCCATATAGCTAAGGCAGTTCTTAGTAATAAAAATAAAGCTGGGGGCATCACCATACCAGATTTTAGGCTGTACTAAAAAGCCATAGGGGTCAAGATAGGATGGTACTGGCACAAACATAGAAACGTAGACACTTAGAATTGAATAGAAAAACTGGAAATGAAACTAATATCTTACAACCACCTAATTTTTGATAAACCAAACAAGACCATACCTTGAAGGAAAGACTCCCTATTCAATAAATGGTGTTGAGAGAACTGGATATCCACATGTAAAAGACTGAAACTGGACCCACACCTTTCCCCACTCACAAAAATTGATTCAAGATGAATAAAGAACTTAAATTTAAGGCACGAAACAAAAAAATTCTCAAAGAAAGCATAAGAAAAACACTAGAAGATATTGGCCTAGGGAAAGACTTCATGAAGAAGACTGCCAGGGCAATTGCAACAACAACAACAATAAAGAACTGGGACTTCATTAAACTGAAAAGCTTCTGTACAGCTAAGGAGACAACAACCAAAGCAAAGAGACAACGTACATAATGGGAAAGGATATTTGCATATTTTGAATCAGACAAAAGCTTGATAACTAGAATCTATAGAGAACTCAAATTAATCCACATGAAAAAAGCCAACAATCCCATATATCAATGGTCAAGAGACATGAATAGAACCTTCTCTAAAGAAGACAGACAAATGGCTAATGAACATCAAAAAATGTTCATCATCCCTATTAGACAAATGCAAATCAAAACCACCCTGAGATACCATCTAACTTCAGTGAGAATGGCCCACATCACAAAATCTCAAAATTTCAGATGCTGGCGTGGATGTGGAGAGAAGGGAACACTTTTACACTGCTGGTGGGACTGCAAACTAGTACAACCTTTCTGGAAGGAAGTATGGAGAAACCTCAAAGCACTCAAGCTGGACCTTCCATTTGACCCTGCAATCCCATTACTGGACATCTACCCAGAAGGAAAAAAATCCTTTTATTATAAAGACAGTTGCACTAGACTGTTTATTGAAGCTCAATTTACAATTGCCAAAATGTGGAAACAGCCTAAATGCCCACCCACCCAGGAATGGATTAACAAGTTGTGGTATATGTACACCATGGAATACTATTCAGCCATTTAAAAAAATAGAGACTTTACATCCTTTCTATTAACCTGGATGGAAGTGGAAGACATTATTCTTAGTAAAGCATCACAAGAATGGAGAAGCATAAATCCTGTGTACTCAATTTTGATAGGAGGACAATTAATAATAATTAAGGTCACAGTGGGGGTGGGGGTGGGGGAAGGGGAGAGCAGAGAGAGAAAGAATGAGGAAGGGGTGGGAAAAGGAAGAGAAGAGAGAGGGAAGGAGAGAGGGTGGGTGGGGCCTTGAGGCAAGATAGGATTGCAAGAGGGACTTTACCTAACAAATGCAATCAGTGTAACCTGATTATTGTACCCTCAATGAATCCCCAACAATAAAAAAAAAAAAGAAGTTACTGATTTGTGTGCATTGATTTTGTATCCTGAAACTTACTGAATTTGTTTATCAATTCTAGGGGTCTCTTAGTTGAATCTTTGGAGTTTTCTAAATAGAAGATATATTTTCAGCTAAGAGCAATAGTTTGATTTCTTCTTTCCCCATTTGGACCTCCTTGATTTCCTTCTGTTGCTTAATTGCTCTGGCAAGAAATTCTAGTACTATGTTGAATAAAAGTGGTGAAAGTGGTCAATCATGTCTTTTTAAAGTTCTAAGCAGGAATGCTTTCAATTTTTCCCCATTCAATGTAATGTTGGCTATAGAGTTGTCATATTTTGCCTTTATAATTTTGAGGAATGTCTCATCTATATTAATCTTGTTGACTTTCTTATTGTGAAAGGGTGCTGAATTTTGTCAGATGCTTTTTCTGCATTGATGTAAAGGATAATATGGTCTTTGTTTTTCTAGCTATTCTTATGATGAATTGCATTTATAGGTTTGTGTATGTTAAACCATCCTTGTACCTCTGGGGTGAAGCCTACTTGCTCAAGGTGAATTAAATTTTTGATGTGGTACTGAATTTGATTTGCAAAAATTTTCTCACAAGAATGGAAACACAAGCACATGTATACAATATCAAGTTGGAACTAATCGATCAATAATTAAGTGTATATATGAAAAACTCAATGAAAATGAAGCTAGAGATAGGAAGAAAGAAGGGATATGTAAATTCATGCTTATTGGGTGCAGTGCACACTATCTGGGTAAAGGCCACACTTACAACTTTAACCCAATCTGTACAAAAAGCAAAATATTTTAACAGAACATATATACTCCCAAATATTATACAACTTTTAAAAAGGAAAAGAAAGTTTCACATGCAAATAAATACATAAATAAATAAAAAGACATAAATGTAAAAGCTGTAACCATAAAAATAATAGCAGAAAACCTAAGGAAGAATCTTCTAGCACTTGATATAGCCCAGTGTTACTTAACTGCTTTTTTTTTTTTTTTTATCTCACAGCACACTTGAACCTGTAGTTAAACTTCTGTGGCACATTTCATTTATGTTTATCAAAAAATAGTAAAAGAAAAGAATATATTTACTGTGCTTTGCACTTCTTTCAAAAATAATTTAATTAATGATCTTTAAAAATTTTTGCAGCACACCTCTGGGAGGCAGACAGGTGGAATTTCTCACAGGCTTTCCAATCCAGGGTAACGTGTTCAGTCAAGGGAATGTCTATGTGACTATCTCTGTGTAAGGATTCAACAGTGCAGGTAGGCTAAGACCTTTAGATTCTTGATTGATAGTTTAAATTAAGGAAGTTAAGATAGGTCAAAGGGACAAAACTTGTTTTCCTTCTTATCTCCTCTCTACATACATTATTTGGCCATTTCAGATATTCCATTACCCTATTTGGTGCCATAACAAAATGACTATAGTCAACAGTAAGTTACAGTATACTTTAAAATAACTAAAAAAGTGAAAATATAGTTTTCCTAACTCAGAGAAGTGATAAATGCCTGAGATGATAGATACCCCAATTACCCTCATTTAATTAATCCACATTGTATGCCTGTGTAAAAATATTGCATGTAGGGTGGCACCAGTGGCTCAAAGGAGTAGGGCACCAGCCCCATATGCTGGAGGTGGCAGGTTCAAACCCAACCCTGGACAAAAACTGCAAAAAAAAAAAAAAAAAAAAAAAAAAAAATATATATATATATATATATATATATAAAAATATATCATGTAGCCTATAAGTATTTATATATACATATAACTATGATATGCCCATAATTAATAAAAATAAAAATAAAACATATATATATTAAAATTCTCTGCTTTTATTTCTTTAATTTTTTTTAAGATAGAGTCTTACTCTGTGCCCTGGGTAAAGTGCTGTGGCATCCTAGCTCACAGCAACCTCAAACTCTTGGACTCAAGCAATCCCTTTGCCTCAGCCTCCTGAATACTACAGGCGCCTGCCACAATGCCAGGCTAGTTTTTCTATTTTTAGTAGAGACAAGGTCTCACTTTTCTTCAGCTGGTCTCAGAACTCTTGAGCTGAGACAATCCACCCACCTGGGTCTTCCAGAGTGCTAGGATTACAGGTGTGAGCCACCATGCCCTGCCCTACTGCTTAATTAAGTCTGCATTCTTCCTAAATTCTCAGGAGTCACAGTGTAAAATTGGCAATGTTAGATGATAAAACAGATATCACTGTTAAAGGAATTCTGCCCAGTTTAAATGTGCTCAAAGAAATCAATGTATAAATAAAGAATATGGCATGAATAAATGTAAACAAGTAATTTAGTCATCTTGCCTTGAAAGAAAAGCTTAATGAATACATGATATTGGCATAGGAGTAACTTTCAGTGTAATCAATATTGCAGAATGCTAGCAATTTTTCATATGGTGTATTTTGTTAACATCACACCTGGCCTACTTGTGTTTTCCTCTGAGAATCCATGCAATATACACAGTCACACAGGCACAATAAAGTCAGATGGGGATAATTAACAGCTCTAAGCATATGGGATTACGAAAAGCTATGTCAATGATAACAGAAAATAAAAGCTATAACACATGTTGCTTGGTCTTTCAAGTAATCTTATTCTAAATCATTCTGTAGAAAAGTTATTTTCTTTAGGAGCTACCTTAGCTCCAGTGAAACCAGAGACATTTCATTATAGTGAAAATTTGGGAAATGACAATGTTTGTGTTTACCAATGCAGCCAATACATATTTATAGGTGGCCTGTTACATGTGGAGAACTGTTCAAAATTCTGAAGTCTTACAATTGATCAAATTGGACCTGACATTAACTCTCAAGATGATCTCTTTAGAAAAATAAACTAAGTACTCACATAAAAATTAATACAATTATTAGAAATTGTACTCTAAATGAAACAAAATTGCATTATCATAAAGTCTCCTTCATTGTTTAGGATGATACTTAAACTGAGACCCAAGCTTAGGCTGAGAATCAATAAATCAGTTTAAAATATGAAGTGGAGAATTTGAGAGCAATCCCTATGTACAAAGACCCTCAGGTGATAACACTTTGTCATGTTGGAAGAACTAAAAATAGATTGCAAGCAAGGTAAAGTTTTAGAGCTGAGTGAGTGAAAGAAAAAATGGAGAAAATGGTGTGAGAGAGAGATAAAGAGAAAGTACGCTCTCACTTGAACAAGAAAGCGAGTGTGCAATCATTCAGGACTGTAGTAACAAGTTTAAATCTTATGTTAAGCAAAACCAGAATTTACTCTATCAACTTTGCTGGATCTTCAGTGTGTCTACTGCAGATTTTGGGACTTGTCAGACTCCATAATTGCCTGAACCAATTCCTCAATTTTTATAAAAACCTATCACTCTCCCTTTCTCCCCATCGACCCCCCCCCCCGACACATAATATTTGTTATGTTTTCTTTAAGAACCCTAATTAACACAGAGGTTCCAGAGGAATAGACTTTGAAGGATGGAGTTTCTGAATCAGTTCTGAGGTTTCAGGAAATGGCTCTCTAAATGGAATAAATTTAAAGATTTAAAGATGCTAATGACTCTATTACTACTGGAAAGTGGTAAAGAGAGAACAGGTAGTCATTCCATAAGGTATTATAGCAATAGAGATACACAAAATATCACCAGTGAAAACTCTTAATCACCCACTCATCAGAGACATGAATCTGGGTGACTGTTACTCCAAAAGTCATTGGAGGAAGAAAGAAAAGGATGAGGTCAGAGATTTGAATTCCTACCTCAACCCCCACATAAGTGACTTAAAATTACATATGCCTTAAATGACATCCTTAGCTCCCATTTCTGAAGAAAGGAGAATATTGAAAAATAAACCCAAAATTTTATCCTGCAACTGGCTGAATTACAACTTGAAGTGAACACTCAGCCTCAGAGGATATTTACTGTTAAGAGCGTGAGGGTTTATTAGGAAAGAATGGGATCCTGGCAGTTGAAACGGGGATGGATGGAAAAACTCTGATGAACCTGGGGACATTGAATCCCCAAATTCTGGTGAGTCTTCCTTGCCAGTGGAAAAGGCTTCTCTGCTCTCAGTAAACAGGCTGCTACACACCCAGTGGAGGCAACCTCTGCACTTGGTCCAGTGGTATTAATCCTGCATTGCCTGAGGAAATTTTAGTTGCTGCCCCTGAGATAGTTGTCTTGCAAGATAATGCTGATTTTTCTCAGGACCCACACCCAATGAGCCTGTTTGCTTCTGCCTATAACTGCCTATAGATTCAATTCCACCAAGTCTTTAAAAGGAAGGTATAATGTATAACCCCTTACAAATGTACTACACTCCAAAAGAATAGCTTGAGTTTTCTAATTTATACAGATAAAAATCAGGGGAATATTTGTAGGAATAGATGTCAAGAAAAAAGGAATGTTAGGGGGTGCTAGGCTTAATTCATTGATAGAGGCCCATGAAGCAGAAATTCCCTATTTAATTTTGTAGCTGAAGGAGTTATAAAGGGCTCTAACAGTTTTTTTTTTTGCTCGGCTGAAATATGAACCAAAAGGTGTCTCACTATGAGTAAGAAATGCTGGGCCTGCCTTGGTTTAATGCAAAAAAAAGTTTTCAAAGGTTTATGGGTACTGAAATATTAGAGATTTTTCATTTATAATATACTCACGCACTCAGAAAGGTCCAAAAGGCACACCTTCCACCATGAGTAGGAGAAGAAACTTGTGACAGGAGCCGCAGCATCCTTGAGGAGCTTTGTCCTCACTCTGCTCTGTAGGTCAGTGACTCAGTTTGGAAATACAGACACAATGCTAAGTAATGAAGGAGCTTAGTAGTGGAACTCAACAACCAAACACAAGGTGGGCCTAGGTACTATTATGAACAACAAAGCCACGATAGCATTTTGAATAGTCTGACTCATGCAAACCTATGGCATTGTCTATTTGATAAAGACATTCCTAGGAGTGAAACACATGGAAAGTTTACTAAATTCTTACTTGATTGATATGAGCTGGAATGTTCAAAACTTAGTGAATGAAAATCTAACTCGAATTATAAAATCAGAGAGTCACAGAACTTTGTACAATTCCTAGACTTGAGCCAGTTTGTAGATCCAGATGCCTTGAAATAACTTGGGATTCCTTGAGGAAGAATCCTGGTACATTGACAAAAATCTGAACTGTTAGCCTACCTGCAAGGAATCTATACCCTTTTACCAGGATAACTGTGCTGTGGGGAAAAGAAAATAAACAGACCTGTTGGAGACTAAGGGACACTGACTCTGTGCTGACACTGATTGCAGGAGATACAAAATCACTGTGGCCCATCAGTTATAATAGGGACTTAGAGAAGTCAGGTTATTGAAGGAGTTTTCATTCAGATCTATCTCACTGAGACCATTGAGTCCCCAAATTTATTCTGTGGTTATTTCCCCCACCCCTAGTTCTGGAATGCATATTTGGAATAAAAATACAAGGATCTCCATATCAGTTCTCTGATCTGTTGAGTGAGATCTATTTGTTGTGTGAAAGTCCTACAGAGGAAAATAGTAAACTAAAAGCAATATTGCATTGTCAGAGGGATTGCAGAGATTAGTGCTCCTATTAAAAACTTTCAAAATGAAGTGGTGATGATTCCCACCCCATCTTCTTTTCACCTGTCTCATTTGGGCTGGGAAAAAGACAGGCAGATCTTAGAAAACAACAAAAAAAGTAATAAATTTAACAAACTGCATCAGATGTAGATTTATTGAGAAAATTAATACCTCCCAAGCTGTTGATGAAGCATGTACATTTTTTTTCATAATTATCAAGGAAAACCAGCAGAAGTGGTTTTATCTCAATGGGCAAGGCCAGCAATACACCTTCACTGCCCTACCTCAAAATATATCAACTTTTTAGCCCTACATCATAATTTACTTTTTAAAAATTTTGATCACCTTATCCTTCCACAATTTTTCACACTATTTCATTATGTTGATGACATTATGAGGACTAGACAGGGAGAAAAAACAAATGACCTAGATTTCTTGATAATTCATTTGGATGTGACAGGGTAATGGACAAATATGACTAAAATTCAGGCATCTTCTACTTCGGTGAAGTTTTTCATCTGGTGGTATGTGTAGGTCATGGTATCCTACCTAAGGTGAAGGAAACATTACTGCATCTTGCTCCTGAGACCAGCAAAAAAGAGACCCACTCCCTTGTTGGGCTTATTTGACTTTGGAAGTAACATATTCCTCTTTTGGGGTGTTATACACTGGCTCATTTACCAAGTGACCTGAAAGGCTGCTAGTTTTGAGTGGGGCCCAGAGCTAGAGACCTGTGCAACAGATCCAGACTGCCATGTAAGCAGCTCCAGCACATGGGCCATATGATCCAGCAGATCCAAAGATGTTTGAAGTGACCATGGCAAATACAGATGCTACCATAGCCTTTCTCAAGTTCCTATAGGTGAATTATAGCTCAGTACTTTAGGATTTTAGAGAAAATCTCTGTCATACTCAACACACTACTAGACTCCTTTGTAGAAACAGCTCTTAGACTGCTACTAGACATTAGTAGAGACTGATGTCTAACTGTGAGTCACCAAAGTGCTATAATTCCTGTCCATCATAAACTGGGTGTTATTTGACCAACCAGGCCATTAAGTTGGATGTACATAGAAGCACTCCATTATCAAATGAAATGTGTATGTGCCTATATGGTAGAGCCCAAGCAAGCCCTCAAGGCCCAAGTAGGTTACATGAAAAATGGTCCAAATGCCCATAGTCCCCACTCCTGCTAAACTATAGTCTCTCTTCTAATCTTTATCTATGACCTCATGGGGAGCCCACTATGAATAGCTAATGGGAGAAAAAGGACTAGGACATGATTTACAGGTGGTTTTGCATGACATGTAGACACTATCCCAATGTATGTAACTATAGTACTATGATTCCTTTTAGGGATATCACTGAAGGACAGCAATAAAGGGAAATATTCCTGGTGAGAAAAACTTTAGGAATTTAACCTGGTTGTTCACTTTGCTTAGGAAAAAAAATGGCCAGATGTGCAATTGTATATTAATTATTGGGTCTTAGCCAATGGTTTGGCTGAATTCTCAATGACTTAGAAGAAACATAACTGAAAAAAACCACTAACAAATTTAAGAAAAAAGAGTGTGGATCAAACTTTCTGAATGGGCAAAAATGTTATGATATTGTGTCCCATGTGAATGCTTACCAGAGGGTTTCCTCAGCAGAGGAAAATTTTAATATTCAAATGGACAAATTGACCTGTCCTGTGAATCCCAGTCTGTTTCATTTTCCAAACACCTCTATCATTGCTGAAAGGTCTCATAAATGAGTGGGCATGGTGACAAGAACAGCAATTAATCATGGGATGAACAACATGTACTTCCACTCACCTAGACCAATCTAGCCAAAGCCATTGCTTTGTGCCTGATCTGCCAAAGGCAGAGTCCAACATTGAATCCATGCTGTGGCATCATTCTCTGGGATGATCAGCCAACCACCTGGTGGCACATTGATTACACTGTTTCTGACATAGAAAGGTAGCATTTGTTCTTTCTAGAATAGATAATTTTGAGACAGTTTTGCTTTCTTACATAACAGGTTTCTGCCAAATCTACCATCTATAGCAGGGGTCCTTAAACTACAACCTGCAGGTCACATGCAGCCTACCAAGGACATTTATCTGGCCCGCTGGGTGGTTTTCCCCCAGCTGCCTGTCTTGCTTAGCAGCCAACTTATCCCGAGCCGCAGTACGCATGTGTGGAATGTGTGCCAACTCTCTGACTCTGCTCCTTCTCTCTGTCTCTCCCCACTGGGTGTTTTTGCTGTCCTACTTAGCAGCCCACTCGTCCAGGCCCACAGTGCGCATGTGTGGAATGTGCGCCAACTCTCTGACTCCACTTCTTCTCTCTGTCTCTCCCCGCCCCTCCTTCTCCCTGTCTCTTGACTCTTCCTCTCAGTCTCTGGTGTAATCGAAGGAATCACCAGGTTGTCTGTGCAGAGCCTGCTGCTGCCTAATGACCAAGTTAAGAACAAGCTAGGATTTATTTATTTATTTTTTGAAGTTAGAAGGTCTATTTTTTTTTTTTTTTATTTTGCAGTTAGTAGACCCCTTTTGTTTTTTTTTTTTTTTTTTTTTTTTTTTTTTGCAGTTAAGGAGGGCCTTTTTTTCTGGTTAGGAGGTCTTTTTTTTGCAGATAGGGGGTGCCGTTTTTTGAAGTTAGAAGAGCCTTTTTTTGAAGTTAGAAGAGCCTTTTTTTGAAGTTAGAAGAGCCTTTTTCTGAAGTTAGGAGAGCCTTTTTTTTAAGTTGGTTAGTTGGTTGGAGGTGGTTTCTAGGGGGCTGGCATCACAGTGATAATGCAAATAGCGCTCAGTGCTAATGCAAATTGTCAGTGCTCAGAGGTAATGCAAATGGTCAGAGCTTAGAGGTAATGCAAATAGTGCTCAGTGGTAATGATAATTGTAAGTGCTCAGTGTTAATGCAAATTGCTAGTGCTCAGTATTAATGCAAATTGTCAGCATTCAGTGTTATTGCAAATGGTCAGCAGTCAGTGTTAATGCAAATAGTCAGTGCTCAGTGTTATCACATGAGGCCCCAAACTGGTAATCTGCCTAGGGACCCATGGGAACTTAATCCGGCTCTGCAGATAGCTGAGGAGTAGGAAACCCAATTTAATTGACAGTAAGTGCATTTGTATTCTGATTGCTATTGAGTTGTATATGATGTTGTATGTTGTGTGCTGTGTAAGCCCCAGTTCACACTATTGCAATCTATGAACAGTGTGAGTTCAGCCATATGCTTGTATGGCTGAACTCACATTAGATTCTGAAGAAAAAAAGGCATACGTTTCTTCTTTTTTTTTCTGCAGTGGAATCTGATCACATGGGTGAGAAGACCCATGCAATCAGATTCCTGTGCGAGTTCACAGATGGCAGTGCGGTTCGCACAGGGTAGTATGAATTGGAAAGGTGGTGGAGGAACTGGCTCTGTAATAGTGTCTATTCCCACACCACACCAGTGTGAGCCTGAGGTAAAAGCAGAGTTTCACCACAAGGACACTGGCAAAACTGAAATCACGTGGACTGGCAAGGCTGCATTGATGGACACTGATCAGACTGCATTGATGGGCACTGGTCAGACAGCATTAATGGGCACTGATCAGACTGCATTGATGGGCAGTGCAGTCTGCATGTCTCTGTGTGGGCAAAGTTATTGCTGGTATATTGTTTTTGGAGCGATATATATATATTGGTATTTTGCTAAAGCAATTTGGAATACCTAGGAAACAATGATATCAAAAAAGAGAAAAATTGACTCTGAGTATAGGATATTCAAAGAACAGTGGACTTATGATTACTTTTTTGTGAAATACAATGAAAGAGCTGTGTGTTTGATATGCCTCAATACAGTGTCTGCGTTCAAAGAGTACAATTGGTGTCGACACTATCAAACTCAATGTAATGATAAATATGATAGTTTGGTCGGAGAAGTGAGAAAAGATAAAATATTAAAACTGAAATATACATTGACAACTCAGCAAAATACTTTTGTGAAGCAGAAACAGCTAAATACTTCATCACTGCGAGCAAGTTTTCAAGTTGTCAAGCTAGTATAGTGTGCACTGGCAGACCACTCATGGAGGGAGAATTTGTTAAAGAATGCCTTCTTTCTTTTGCCAAAGAAATGTGTCCAGAGAAGGCCAATTTATCTAGTACAGTGAGTCTTCCAGGACCCTCAATTACACGAAGGATTGAAGAAATTGGAGAATTTGCATCAGCATTTGCAAAACTCTGCAAAAACACTTTCCTATTTTTCCTTGGCACTCAATGAAAGTAATGTTGTTCATGATTCTGCACAACTTCTATTTTTATTTGTGGAACAAATGACTATTTCGAAGTCACAGAAGAGCTTGCTGCACTGCAGAGCATCAAAGGAGCAACTACAGGAGAGGATATCTATAAAAAGGTTTGCCAAACTGTGAATGGTTTGGAGCTGAACTGGGCAAAACTAGCTAGTGTGACAACTGATGGTGCTCCTAGCATGGTGGGGTCTAAGAAAGGAGTAATTGCTCACATTAACCAAGAGATGGACAAACAACCATTCTCATCCAATAGTCATACATTGCCTCATCCACCAACAAGTGCTGTGTAGTAAATCACTGAAGTGAGACTCTGTTATGAAAACTGTGGTATCTTATGTTAACTTCATTAGAATTAATGCACTAAACTGCAGACAATTTCAGAAATTTCTGTCTGAGCTAAATGTTGCCTGTGAAGATGTTCTGTACTACACAGAAGTCCATTGGATGAGTTGAGGGAGAGGTTTGAAACATTTCTATAACTTACTTCCACAGACTACAGATTTTCTGCTTTCAAAAAACAAAGAAGTACCAGAGCTCAATGGTGCAAAATGGAAATGGCACCTTACCTTTCTGACAGATGTAACAGAGCTACTCAACAGTTTCAATGCGCAACTTCAAGGAAAGGGGAAGCTCATCCGTGATATGCAATCACATGTGAAAGCATTTGAAGTAAAATTAGGCCTCCTCATCAAACAAGTGAAGGAGGAAAATTTCTGCCATCTCCCCACAACTCAAACTCTGTTAGCGGAAAAACCGTTGGTTGCATTTCCAAATAAAACGTGTGAATTTACTGGAAAAGTTGCAAAAAGGGTTCTAATTTAGATTTAAAGAGCTTCATCTCTATGAACAGGACATACAGCTTTTCTGTAACCCATTTTCTATTGACATTGAAAATGTGGCTACGATTTACCAAATGGAACTGGCTGAACCGCAGAATTGTGACTCTCCAAAAGCTGCATTTAAGTCAAGCAGCCTTCATAATTTCTATAAATCTCTCCCCTCTGAGACATATCCTAATCTCAGGAATCATGCACTCAAAATGGCAACCATCTTTGGCAGCACTTATGTCTGTGAACAGACTTTTTCCAGAATGAAACATCTGAAATCTCCAACCAGATCTAGATTAACTGATGCACACTTGCATCACTTGTTATGACTAGCAGTGACAAATATGAAACCGGACATTGACCATCTCATTAGCCAAAAGCAGGCCCATAGTTCCCATTGGAATACTGGCAAGTTTGTTGATTTAACTTTACTTGTTCTTCATTTTAAATATTGTATTTGTTCCCATTTTGTTTTTTGTTTTTTTACTTCAAAATAAGATATGTGCAGTGTGCATAGGAATTTGTTCATAGATTTTTTTTGTTGTTGTTTTTTTTAACTATAGTTTGGCCCTCCAATGGTCTGAGGGACAGTGAACTGGCCCCCTGCTTTAAAAGTTTGAGGACCCCTAATCTATAGACTTACAGAGTGTCTTGTTCACTCTTGTATTAAGTCACACAGTATTGATTCTGACCAGAGAATTCACTTCACTTCAAAAGATATATGACAAAAAGTTCATACTTATGGAAAATTCTATATAACCCATTCACTGACTATATTAAAATTCCATCCATCTTAGTAGCTTTCATCACCTAAAAATCTACATTTTATAATCATCAGCTCTAATAATCAAAGTGGCTCATTGCATGAATTCACACATACTGAATTATTTCATATTATTTAGAGTGAGGGATAAATATCCTGAAGCAATGGAGTCTGTGCATTCATATTAATTGTGCATAAATTATCATTATGATAACTTCTTGTTGGTTATTATTTTCAGAGCCTGGTTGTTAATAGATGGATTTAAATGATTAAAATATAAGATTTTAATTTAAACAACTCAGATGGCTAAAAAAGAACTGTCCCATGTTGTCTCCAAGACACCAACTTTTAATATAAAAGTATGCATAAGTTAATGGTAAAAATGGGAAATGGGCATAGTATGTATACACTAATCAAAAGAAGGAAGAATATAGGGTAGGCATATTTTGAAAAATCTCCTAATTTTTTCCAACTTGTGTTCATGTTCTTGTTTGACCTCCTTCCCGTAAGTTTGAGATTGACTTAATGACTCATTTCTGATCATGGAACATAGCAGAATTCATCAGATCCCACTTTGCAAGTGGCTAATAAAAATAATGTTATTTCCATCTTCAGTGTTTACTATGTTTTTTTTTCTATCAAGAACTCAGCTTCCATGTTGTGATCTTTTTTCTAGCAGGTTCAAAATGACAAAGAATTAATGGAAAAACCTGATCAACAGTTGGTGAGAAATTCAACACCTTAATCTATCAACCTACAATAAACTGAATACTGCCCAAAATTATATGAGTTAGTTTATAAGAATATCCCTGACAAGTTGAGTCTTCAATGTTTTGGTCAACAGCTTGATTACAATTTCATGAGATATCTGGTGGCAATCATACCCCCCTTTTACTTGGAAGCCTGATTTTAACAACAACAACAACAACAAAAAAAAAAAAAAAAACTGTAATACAAATTATATTGTTTTTAACCCTGATAAGATTTTGGGAAATTTCTTATGCAACTATAGATATCTATTTTACCAGTAAAACACAAATGAAAATGTAAGAACTATCACATGATAAAAAAAGGGTCAATTTTCCAGAATGATATACTAATTCTAGATGTATATGTATATTGAGCTAAAAAACAAACTGCAGCAAATCCATAAAAAAGAATGAAAGGATATGAGCTGTTATGGATGAATCTGAAAAGCATTTATGGCAAGTGAGATAAGTCCAACTAAAAAGATACATACTATGTAGTTCCTTTAATGCGATAATCTGGAAATAGTAAAGCTAAAGGGAATAAAACAGATTAATGGTTTCCCAGCTCTGGGAGAAGTTGAAGCTGAGGAGATTGATTACAAAAAGGCAAGAGAGAACATTTTGAGATGATAGAAATATTCTCTATCTTGATATTAATGGCAGCTACAGACTGTGTAAATAGGAAATCTGACAATTAAGTTCGTGAAATTGTCACCATGTACATACATTGGCAGCACTGTACAAACAACTCAGTAATATCAGCATCAGCGTCTTACAGCTGTGTTCATGTCAATGTGTGGCCATGTCTTACTGAGTGGCATTCATTATTGTTGTGTGTTTTTGTGTGCTGATGCAAGAATGTCAGAGCTTGAATTTGAGCAATGAACAAACATTAAATTTCTTATTAAATTTGGCAAGAGTGGAAGTAAAATTAGGGACATGTTAGTTAAAGTATATAAAAGTATATATATACAAAGTGGTGAATTATACTCTATGAAAATTATACCTCAATAAACTTGACCCAATCAAACCAAATATAAAACAATATACACATGATGCCAGCTATTATTTTATGATGGGTAGCTGTATGAAGTATAACGTCATCAGGTAGGGCACTGCATGTTCAATGTGAGGTCTCCCTTGTGTTTAGATTGTAGCCCATGGAAACAAAGAAAGAATGAAAAAAAAAAACAGGCTTGGAGCTTAAGTTCTACTTCCACTGGAGCTCAATTCAGCACATACCGATGTATAACTGAAAGCAAACTTGCAGTTAAATCCAGGCATATTGTCGAGATATGAGAAAGAGGAGATTTTGCTGCAAAACCGATAATCTTAGTCACAGAAAACTATCAATACTGATTAGTGGAAATATTCAGGTAGATCAATTTAACTCAACTCATTAATTTAACCATCGTTTGTGTTCTCATTTATTTAATTAAGTCATCAAACATAATCTTCTACTAATTATGTTCCAGGCACCCCAGAAATTTTATTTAGATACTTAATATTTAAGGCAGTTCCCCAAAATTCCTTTTAAAAGAAATGGAAATTTTTAGCAACTATTTTCCCTCACTTCCTCCCCACAAATCCCCAAACTATGTGTACATTCAACAACTTTCATATCATCAGAAGATAAATTTTTTAAAAAGCAAAATATTATCCATCCAAAATTATATGAGAAAAAAATTTTAAAGTGTGTTAGTTTTTAACTGAGCTAGGGTAAAATTAATTATTCATAGTAAAATTTAACATAATAAAACATCTCAACACAATTTTAAAGTACTTTGCATTAAACTAAAAATAAATGTGAGAGATATTTATAAGAAAACTAATAAAAATTTCTGTAGGTGATGAAGGAGAATACATAAATGAAAAATTACCTAGATGAGACAGATTTTAAACGTGATAGTTTTTAATACATTAATGTATACATTTAATGCAATCCCAGTTATTACTAATAAAAATAAGCCCACATATAACTGAACCCAGAAGTTAGTTACAAGAATCTGTTATGGAAACTTACACAAAACATTATTTTTGTGTTTGTGTTTGTGTTTGTGTGTGTGTGTACTGTAGTAGTTTATTCATTTATAATGGTGGTTTATTAGAGAAATATGTAACACATTATGCTACTTTTATTGCACTAAATTACTTATAACCACTTAAATGATTGAATAAATGTAGAATATGTATAATGTACACATAAATAATTAAGGATGCCTGTTAAAAAGTATTTTATTATACCAAAAAATATGGTATGTTAAGTTGTCTCTGAGAGGAAAAGTAAAACTGCACTTGGCTGAGTGAGGAGAAATTTAACTTTTTAACTTATAGTGCTAGAATATTTTACTGAACACGTTATCACCTGTGAAATTAAAAACAAAATTTTGGAAGAAGACACACAATGTCAGTTCTTCCTGTCCACATAGATATTTAAAGTTTCTTGTTTTTTATTTGTTGTATTTTTTGTAGTTTACTTCAACCTAGTCATCAGAATCTAAGGTTACTATTTTTATGACAAGAAATATATATAAATACATACACACACACACACACACACACACACACACTTTCTTATTTGATACATAGCTATTTGAGGAAGGTTATGAGAAATGAAAAAATAAAATTCAGGACAGTGCGCATCATCTTTTAACTGTCTCTTTGTAATTAATGCCTAGTTAGTTAAGGTTGGGAGCCTATGATCCTACAAATCACATAGATGATGTATCAAAATTAAATAGATCACATAGATGATGTATCACATAGATGATGTATCAAAACTAAAGTCAGGGACAACATGCAAGAGGGCTCGGATGAGTAGTTAAGATCTTTTGTTTTTACTACTCGTGTATAATAGATGGACTCACAATAGACTCATACCAGAGCTTTATTTTAGAAGGAGGTCCTGCCTGTTTCCTGAAGTCTTTATGTCTTCAGACTACTATAGAACTTAATTTGCCATGAATATTTTCAATCTGTCCATATATTCTTGAACAATTATTCTAAATGCAAATTGAATTTAAAAAATTTTTTAAAAATAAAATTTTTATAAATAAATAATAAAATCTAAGCAATTAATATAATATAAAACAAGCCAAATTACAAATTATGTAGCTTATAATATTGATCAACTATTATTTAAAAAGTGCATGCTGAAGATAAATCAAACTGTATTCTTTGAAGGATAGCTTCACTCTTACATTGCTCATAATTACAATGTATTTCATTTATGCTTTGGGATTGATCAAAAGTACTTTCCCCATAAGTATGTTTTCTTTCAGATTTAAGATTGTCTGTATTTGAGTTATTATACCTAACTGAATCAATGTCTTCCTTCCAAAGTGATCATATCAGGAGAAAGGTTATGTGTCAGACTGTGTTCTGGGTTTGAAAATTTAGAATTAAAAAAATAGTTTAGATTATTGATTTCAAATATTTATTATGTTTTAATTCGTGTTTTTAATGCTATAAATTTCTATGTAATAACTTTGTTGCATCCTGAAATTTTTAAGTTGCTTTTCATTTAGTTTAAAATATTTTTAAGTTTCACTTAAACCTCCTTGGTTTATTGTGTCATATGTAATTTCAAAGTATTTTTAGATTTTTCAGCTATCTTTCAGTTTTTGATTGCTAGTTTAATTCCATTGTGGTCTGAGAACTATATTATGTGATTCCTGTTCTTTTAAATATTTAAGGTGTGTTTTATGTCCCAGAATACAGTATCTCTTAGAGAATGTTCTATGAGATCATGAGAAGCTTGTGTGCTCTGCTAATGTTGAATGGAGTGTCATTCTCTAAATGTCAATTAGATCACATTGATATACTCATTCAAGTGAACTATATACTTATTGATTTTTGACCTGCTTGTTACATCAATTTTTGCCTCCAATATGTTCATGCTTTATTGTTAAGGCATATGCATTTAGGATTACAATGCCTTCTACCCAGAAGAAAAAGAATCATTTTATCATAAGGACATTTGCACTAAACTGTCTATCACAGCTCAATTTACAATTGACAAAATTGGGAAACAATGTAAACACCCACCAACCGAGAAATGGATTAACAAGCATCTTTTGTATTAATCTGGATTGAGCTAATACATTCTTTTTAGTAAAGTATCGCAAGAATGGAGGTGCAAAATCCAATGTACTCAATTCTAATACAAAGGCAGTAAATGATTTAATACAAGGTGGGGGGAAGGGGAATGAGTGATCTCAGAGAGGGGAGAAGGGAGAAAGATGGGGAATCATGGTGTATGGCACACTTATTGGGGGCCGGACACAATTATAAGAGGGTCTTTGCCTAACAAATGCAATCAGCATAACCTAATTCTTTGTATGCTCAATGAGTCCCAAACAATAGGGTAAAAAAAGATGGTAAGGCCTTTATGAAGAACTGATCTCATCACTATGTAGCTTTCTTTTTATTTTATTTTATTTTATTTTTTATTTCAGATTAATATGAGGGTACAAATGTTTATGTTAGGTTATCGCCTTTCTTTCTTTCTTTCTTTCTTTTTTTTGAGACAAAGTCTCACTCTGTTGCTCTGGTGCTCTGGATAGGGTGCCGGGTACACTATATCTCACAGCAGCCTCAAACTCTTGGGCTCAAGAGATCCTCTTGCCTCAGCCTCCTGAATAGCTGGGACTACAGGCTCCCACTACAATACTTCACTAGTATTTCTTTCTTTCTCTCTTTTCTTTTTTCTTTTTTTTTTCCTTTTAGTAGAGAAGGGAGTCTAGCCCTTGATCAGGCTGGTTGGAACTCCTGAGCTCAAGCAATCTACCTGCCTTTGTCTCCCAGGGTGCTGGAATTACAGGTATGAACTTCAGCTTTGGCCTATTGTTTTCATTTCTAAGTTAAAATTCAAGTTGTAGCTGAGCCCTTCACCCAGGGGATGTGCTGAACAATCTCACAGTGTGCACATTAGGTGAGATCCCACCAATCACCCTTTCTCCACCCCTCTCCCCTACTATTGTGCTTTCCTTTCATGTAGGCTTATAGTTGTTTATATATTGGTTTCGTATTAGCATTGAGTACATTGGATACTTGAGATACTTTACTAAGAAGAATGTGTTTCAGCTCCATCCAGGTAACCCAAAAGATGTAAAGTCTCCATCTTTTCTTCTGGCTGAATAGTACTCCATGGCATACATATACCATAATTTATTAATCCATTCATGGGTTGGTGAGCACTTATGTTGATTCTATTTCTTGGCAATTGGGAATGGAACTGCAACAAACATTTTAGTGCAAATGTCCTTGTAGTAAAATAATTTTTTTCTTGGTAGATACCTAGCAGTGGATTGTGGGATCAAGTGGGAGGTGAACTTTTGATTCTTTGAGAATCTTCATACTTCTTTCCATAGAGGTTGTATTAGTTTGCAATTCCACCAGCAGTGCAAATGTGTTCCCTTCTCTCCATATCCATGTTATGTAGCTCTTGTTTTTACTGCTGATAATTTCCTTGTTAGAGAGACTGCATTGCCTGAAATTATAGTTGTTCTAATGTGTTTTGTTAATTTTCAGCATAGCATCTTTCTTTACTCTTCAATTCTGATACCTCAGAATCTTTTTATTTATATTAAGTTTCTTGTCAGACAACATATCATGACAACTTGTTATTTTTTAAATTAATTATAAAAATCATGTCTTTAATTGCTGTATTTAAACAATTCATATTTAAATTAGTAATCAATAAATATAGATTAATATCTGTGATATTAAAAACAATTTTCTATTCATTCCTTGAGGTGTCCTCTTGTATTAATTGACCATTTCATGTGATTCCATTTTATTTCTTCTCTAAGCAGATTAATTATGCTTTGTTTTTAAAAACTTAGTGGTTAGGCTTGGTGCCCATAGCTCAGTGGTTAGGGCACCAGCCATGTGCACTGAGCTTGCTGAGTTCAAACCCAGCCAGGGCACACTAAACAATGACAACAACAACAACAACAACAAAAATAGCCGGGTGTTGTGCAGGCGTCCGTAGTCCCAGCTACTTGAGAGGCTGAGTCAAGACATTTGCATATGCCCAAGAGTTTGAGGTTGCCATGAGATGTGATGCCATGACTCTCTCTCAAGAAAGAAAGAAAGAAAGAAAGAAAGAAAGAAAGAAAGAAAGAAAGAAAGAAAGAAAGAAAGAAAGAAAGAAAGAAAGAGAAGGAAGGAAAAGAAAAAGAATAGTGGTTGATCTAGAGTTTCTAATGTAGATCTTTTAAAGAATCTGTGTCCATCTTTAAATAATCCTATTCTTCTTCATGTATAGTGCAGATTCCTTATAACAGAGTGTTCCCAATTCTTTTCTCCTATCTTTTATGTCATTGCCACCAGTATCTTATTTCTTTATATGGTATATTCATCCAGTGCATTATTAAACTTACTAGTTTAAACAAATAAATTTTGTCTAAAATTCAGAAAGAAAAATGAAATACTGTATATACTCGAGTATAAGCCAAGTTTTTTTGGCACAAAATTTGTGCCAAGTTCGGGTTTTTCGGCACAAATTTTGTGCCGAAAAAATTTGGCTTATACTCAAGTATATACGGTATATTTTACCTTAACTTTTTTCTTCTCCAATGCTCTCTTTAAATCTAGATCCATATTTCTGACTTATATCATGGAGGCTCCAAAAGTCACCCCTAATGTCATCATAGAGTACGTTAAGCTACAAGTTCCCCTTCTCTCTACATATGGCTATTTAGGGAGTTATTTTGGGGACAGTATGTATTTTATTTCTGCCTGACAGACTTGTTGTAACTGTCTTTCAAGTGCAAGTGTTTTGGTAATGGATTATCTTGGTTTCTTAGAAAGTTTTTATAGCTCCTTTGATTCTGAAGGTTAATTTCACCGGACATAGAATTATAGGTTGATGGCTTTGTATTTTTTCTTATTTTTTTTCCGGACACATTAAATATTTTACTCTACTCTCTTCTTGCTTGCATGATTTTGTTGTAATATCGATGAAGAATCTGGCATAATTCATGACTTTGGTCCTTTATAGATAAAATGCCCTACCTCTCTACCAAACTCCAGATATTTTGAAGTTTTTCTCTTTATCTTTGACTATTGTGACATGACTAGATGTAATTATTTTGGTAATTTTTTGTTATTTAATATTCTTTGAAGGTTTTGGAACTTTGGTATCTATCATTAATATTGGAACATTCTCAGCTATATAATTGAAAGTTGATGTTGCTAAAAGAGTCTTTTTTTTTCCATTTCTATTTCTCCTCCTTATTATAGCCTAAATATGCACACCACATATCTAGATATTGTCTCACAGTTATTGGATGTTTCATTCACTTTTGGAAGTTTCTATTGGTATATCTTAACGCTCACTGTTTATTTCTTCAGCCATGTCCTATCTACTCATGAACTCATCATTGTGTCTCAGGGTTTTTGACTTGTAGAATTTCCTTGTGATTATTTTGTAGAATTCATATTCTTCTGTTTATATACCCATTTGTGCTTGTATACATCCAATCTACTTTGTCCATTGGAGCTCCCTGCATATAATCATAGTTACTTTAAATTTCCTGTTTGATAACTCCAATATTTGTACAATATATAAGTCTGGGTCTGATGCTCATATTGTCTCTTTAAACTGTGAATTTCCTTCCTTTTAGTATGCTGTATGATTTTTTATTGAAAACTTAACTGTTTATTTCTCCCCTGGATTATATAGTAAAACTGAGGTAACTAGGCCTTTCTACAGGGGGGATTTCTGTTGATCTGACTTGGAATAGAGCTATGTTTAATATTTGCTGTAGCTATATATGTAGGAGGCTTAAAATTCATTTGGTGTCTTAGTTTTTGACTGCTCTATTGTATTTGGACTTCCCTGAGTACTCTTCTACAGAGAATGTCTATGTTTTATAAACATTATAATCTTTTTAGTTATAATCTCTATTTCTGTCATGAACCCCATAACAATGTTTTAGCAATGACTGTGGTCCCATAAGATTATCATGGCATTGAAATTTTTCTATAACCTGCTAACACTATAGTCATGCATAGTGATATGCATTATTTACACATTTGTGGTGATGCTGGTGTAAACAAACCTGCCAGTCATATAAAAATCTGGAGTATACAATTATGTACAGTATATAATTCTTGGTAATTACAACAGATGACTATGCTACAGGTTTGTGTATTTAGATTTCTATACATTTTAGACTGTACTTCTGCTGCCTATAAAAAAATTGGACCATAATTTGCTGTAATGCTGCAATGCTGGCAGTAGTCCTGTAATGCTGGCAGTAGTCCTATACATTTTGGGCTTACATCACCTCTTAATTGCATTATATCCTCTTGTGCTTGATTTAATTTCATGTTGCTCATCATGGCCCCTACCTATACAAAATCCACTGCTCATGTTGTCACTAAGTCAGGTCAAGTGAGCAACCAGAAAATAAAATTATAAGTGATTAAGTACTACAAGGGTGGACAATCAGTGATGGTTATTTCTTATAAGTTAGGAATGTTCCATTTTACCATAGTTATGATTTTAAAGAATAAGGGAAAAGTTATGGAAGATGTTAAAGCAGCTTCTTCATCTCAGATAACAAAACAAAAATTTGGGAACAAACTATATAGATATGAAGAAACTTCTAATGACATAGTGTTAAAAATCATACATAGAACTGTATCCCTCTCAGGACTATGACAATCACTCCCAAATGTAAAAATTTGTGATGTTGGAAAAATCAAAAGGTTGGACTCAACTATGATGTTGAATTTACTGCTCTAGGTGGTTTAAATTATTCAGGAATTGGTATCCATTTCAAAATATGAAAGTGAGTGGTGGGTATGCAAGTGCTATTGTGAAGGCAGGTGAAGAACTTTTGAAAACTCTAAAAAAGTTGATTGTGGTAGAAAATGACTTTCTAGGAAAAAAAAAAAAGAAGAAAATGACTAGCTAGAGAAAATGTTTAATATGAATGCAACCTCAATCTGCAAGATGATGCCTGAAATGACTTTTATCCATAAGGAGGCCAAGTCAATGCCAGGTTTCAAGGCTTTCAAGGGCAGAATAACAGTCTTGCTTGGGGCAATGTTGCAGGCTACAAATTGAAACTGCTTGTGATCTGGCACAGTGAGAATTTCATAGCCTTCAAGCATAGTAATTAGCACACACTACCAATGCACTATAGGAGCAAAAAGAAGTCATGCAGGGCTCAGCTTCTCTTCCAAGATGCCTTCATGAATTACTATTCCAGCGAAATGGAGAAGTGCTGTTTGAAAAATGATGCACTTTTCAAGATTTTGCTTATTGCTGATAATACTACTTCACATCATTCTTTTATTGGTCATCTTCATTCCCAAAGTACTATTTCTCCCTCTAAATAGCATTCTTTGATCCAATAAATTGATCAAGGCGTTATAAAACTTTTATGGTCTGTTTCCTGGGAAGGACCTTTTGCCCAAGTTATTGATGCAGCTCAGAAGCACACAGGGAAGACTTCGTTGAAATTATGGAAGATTGCAATATTTATAACTGCCTTAAGAACCTTGCTTCTGCTTGGATTATAGTCAATAAGGAGTATATAAATAGCATCTGAAAGAAGATACATGAGAAATTCATCTATAACTTCTGGTGGGGGGTGCCTAACATAGCCACACATGAGCATTTTCCCCTTCAACTCCTCCTCCCTTCCTCCTAAGACAAAGACACAAAGGATCTGGCTAGCCCCAACACTGAGAAGTTCCCCCTAAAGACCCTAACTTTCCAAGCAAGCTCCCATATAAAAGGGGTCTCTACTGCCCCCAAGGCACAGTTGCCATCTTTTTTGCACTAGCAGGCAGGACGCCCTCTCATTTCTATAAACCTGGTCTGAACATCTCCACCCCATCTCATCTCTGTGCACCACTGCATACACCTTTCAACTTCAAAAGATTTGCCAAAGGTGAGGAAGTTGCTAAAATCAACAAGACAGTGACTGAGATGGCAAACAGTTTTCACCTGAGGGTGGATGAGACTGTTACTGCAATTTCTTTCTGCAAATCTCAGGGATTTGAAGAATGAATCTGTGGACTGCAGATCAGTGGTAAGATAGGATTTATTAGGCAGAAAGGAATTCAGAAGGAATAAAAAGCATCAGACTTTCTGGCAGAAGGAAAGACCCAAGTGAGAAGTCTCCTCAAGGATCCTTTTATAGGGCATATGGTCTTGAGAATTACATTTGGCCATGACTTGGTAGATGAGAGACACCTTTTTAATGTTAATGAGCATATTAACAAATGAATGAATTCAGTACCTCCAGCTCTGGAGGAGATGGCAGGGCACTCCTTCATGAAATTACTGGGGCCCCCTTGTCCAGCCTTGAATAGGAGAATCCTATATCAAGAATAACATGTAGGAGCTCTTAGAGATAGTTTCTGAGGAATTAACTAAGGATGGATTGTTAGAACTGGACCAGAAATGTACAGCTGAAGAAAGTGCAAGGGAAAAAAAAAAAAAATGTAGCAGAAAAAAAGAACTCCAAAGAAAATACACAGTGAAAAGGTTTAGCAGAAGCTCCACATGTTTAACATGTTGTACATTATAATAATAATATAATAATAATGTACACTGTACATTATTGTCTCACAGGGAAATCTATGTTGATAAAAAGAAACTAATGAAGAAAAGCATTGTGAACATATTTCTCAAAAGAGTGACACCTCAAGAAGAACCTCAGGCAAGTCCTTCATAAGGTATTCCAGAAGAAGAGGAATCCTGTTGATTCCAGAAGAAGAGGGTTCTGTTGTCCCTGAAGACCCTCCAGTGGGACAAGATGAGGAGTGGGAATAATACAGGGTTCTCCTATTCAGGGCTGGACAAGGGCCCCAGTTTTCTAGGCTTGGGCAAACACTTTTTTCCCCTCAAACTGCACTCTCTGGATGCAAGAAAGACAAGAGAAAAGCAGTTTTACCAGTATTTCCTGTAAGCCAAGCCTCTTCTGGAGTGGACTCCCTGGTACTTTTGCCTGGAGCTGGAAAGACTGCATTTATTTGTTAATACACTCATTCACTAATCAACATTGAAAAGATGTCTTCTGTTTGCCATGTCCTGGCAGAATGTAAAATTCTCAAGACTCCCTATTTATAAACAGTATATAAATTCCTAGACAAAAGACCTGGGGGACTTCCCACTTGGGTCTCCCACATTTGCCAGAGGCTCTGGTGCTTTTCATTCTATTTGTATTCCTTTCTATCTAATAAATTATATCTTGTTACTGATCCATGTGGTCAGTTCGTTCTTTGAATCTCTGACTAAGGAGAACTGAAGAAAGAATTTATGATCCTCACCCCATGTAGGACTTGGCTAAAGTTACTGCTTATGTCTTACTTCACATAACTTAGTTTTTGTTTTTATCAAGAATCATTAAAAAGTGAAAAAAATTGAAATAGAAAAGAATAAGAATATATGCAAAGAAAATATTTATGTACAAGTGTACAAGCGTTTGTTTTAAGCTGTTATTACAAGAGTCAAAAAGTTAAAAATAATATAATTATAATAAGCCAAGTTTAATTTATTGTTGAAAATTTTTTTATAAATTTAATGCAGCCCAAGTGTAAATTTTTTACACACTTGATAGTGGTGTAATGTTCTAGGCCTTCACATCCACTCACCACCCAGTCACTGACTCACCAAGAGTAATTAAGATGAAACTGGAGAACATTAACCCACACACAGAAAGACAAGTCTCACATATTCTCACTCATAAGTGAGAGCTGAATATGGAAAACAATTGATCTCATGGAGACAGAGAGTAGAATAATGTTTACCAGAGTCTGGAAGGGGTATCAAGGAGGAAGCAATAAAGTGGGGATAGTTAATGGGTACAGAAATATAGTTATATTGTTATATAGAATGAACAATATTTGATAACACAAGAAAGTGACAATGATCAATGGTAAGTTAGAGTACACTTTAAGATAACTAAAAGAGTAGAATTAGAATCTTCCTAATACAAAGAAATGTTCAATTCCGAGGTTATGGATACCCCAATTTCCCTGATTTGATTAATTCACATTGTATGCTTCTATCAAAACTTCACATATACTTTATAATAAGTACAAGTATTATGTATGCTTAATAATTATAAAATAAATAAGAAAAAAAATAAAGATGATTCAGGGAACAAAAACTTGACTAAGGAGACAATATAAAATGTTGAGACAAATCTATAGTATAACAAATGTAAATTTCACTGTTTATATGATTATAGAAACAATAAGAAATATTTTTATGTTATTTCTTTTCTTTCATTTGAGAAGGAATTTAAAAGTATTTTAGTCCTTGAAATACCAGCATCAGTATTACATGGACATTTATTAGAATTGAATAATTTGGGCTCCAACCCAGATTAATGAGTTGAAATTTTCATTTTAACCAGGATCCAAAGTAATTTGCATGCACATTAAAGTTTAAAACACTATTATAGAAACTTAGCACCCCAATGTCTATGCTGCCACAGCCCCACCTGTGTAACCTTTCTCGTTATAACTCCCTTTCGTATTCATTCCTGCACTATTTTCTCCCTGAGGACCCAAAGTGAGTTTGGTTCATGGGTCTAACTTGTACTCAGCAAACTGCTGACATTTTTTGAATGCAGATTATTAAAACTAGGACAGTTTTTGCAAAGCATCATGTCTGTTTATATGTGGCTTTAGTATTGAGAATTTTCTGTTAGGAATGATGAAAAATAAGAAATGATGTGAGAAAGATGTCTACATCTAAATTAAAACCCATTTGAATTGATCGGAAAACCAACAGAAGACACAAAAATTCCCTCATTCATTAACAACAGGGCTCAGGATATTATAGCCAACAATTCAGCATCATAATGACAAATACATAACATAAGGTGACTATACAAATTTCAGCTCCTCAGGAAATTCATCAGTAACTCCGAGATTGTATGGATGATTGAGCATGTGTGAAATCATGCAAAGAGCAACTTTAATTATTAGAACTGATCATCATAGAATATAGATTTTTATGTGATGAAAGGCACTGAGATGGAGGGGATTTTAATTTTGGTAATTCTTGTGTTATATGCACACCATAGTTTGGAAGAGTTGATTATGAATGACTAGTATGAGTTGTCCCTGTTATAAACAACCATGTTATTTGTGTGGTCAAGGTCTAAAGAAACTATTTTCTAATTCAGTCTGGTGTTAATTCTTACTGACTTTTTCTACCACCTTTAGACTAGGACAATAGCTTGAAAAGTAAAAACAATCAAACCTATTGAGGATATTTACTCGGAATCTAAACTGTAGAGAAAGGAGGAAGCTAAAGTCACATCTATGACACCCAGTCCCTGGATAAGCTTCCATTCCTTGTAGGGATTTCTATAAAACACTCTACTCTAGCTCTACAAAAGTTCCAGCTAAATGTTTTAAGGTGAAAAAGTTAGAGACTAAGGGAGAAAAGAGATGAACTATGGTCATAGAAATAGTGTTTCTAAGAAAAACGGAGACTATTCAAGCTATGCATAACAGATCCTGACCAAAAAAACAAACAAACAAAAGATGAATTTATAAGAATTCATCTTTATGTGTGAAATTAGAGGGCCAAAAATAATTACATAAAGCCTTACTGCCTCATTTGAAATTAATATCTAATTCTCCATGCTAAGGTATTAATAATTTAAATTTCAAATATGTAAAAACACACATATGTTTAGCAAATGTCATAGTTTACTGAATGTATTCATGTGAACTAATACATTATTAATTAGGAGGAATAAGAAACTATTAGTTTGTTAAAATACATTAGTGATTTATCCCAATTTGGGAGGTTTTCAAGCAAGGGTTTTGTTTTCAGTGAGACTTGATTTTATGATTTCTCATTCTGTCCTTTTCCTAATGTGAGATGTTATGTAACTTACATCAGTTTATCTATAATATCTACAAACTGAAGTAATGATGCCTACTTTGCAGAGTAGGTACTTAAAGTGTAAAACAATTCAAATGGGCTAAGTAGATTATGTATGTAATGTTCTTTCCTGGTTGCTAATTCTCATCTGCTAAAAAGTTATTCATCGTCTGAGATGTCATCTGAACTTTCCCCTTTGGTTATAATTGAATCCATCAGTTTCTTTTACTGCTCCTCCCTTCCTAGCATATCTAGTTTTTCTTTTTGTCAGTTACCAAATGATGGCTGCTATTCTTCATCACCTAAGTGATCATTCACTTTTGGGCCAATAAAATAATGCCCATTTAGTCTGAGTAGCACATTTAAAGAATCTAAGGCATGGCTGTATGTCTGCAACTGAGAAAGTGGATTACTGAAAAGATTTTTACTACTGTAAGAGTTATATCAGAAGGATTTATTGATTTATTGTCAACAGAAACAAACTTGTATTGATAGCACCTGGAAAACTCCTTTCATCTTCCTTAAATCAAACTTTCAAAAATAAATGTGTGATTGATATAGAACTCACAATTTAAAGAATGTAATCTATATAAACTAACTTGAGAATATACTCTGTTCTAAATGTTTTTATGTAAATCAGTGTCATTAATTATCCTTGCTGTATTAGCTTTATCATATATATGTGTTATAAATCATGGGTAAAATATAGTGTCAAGGAGAACTTTTGCTTTATCTATAACATACACACACACATTTATATACACAGATTTATGCATACTATGGACATGCTTATACATACATAGTCATATGCATCATATGGACATATTTATATATGAGGGCTATTTGGAAACTAGCCAGCTATGTCATATGAAATTTAGTATTAACGATGGCTGGATACCTTCTGGACAACCCTCACATATAATACAAAAGCATGTTATTATATTACTTGTCTAATAAATAGATATTTTATAAAATTAGAAAGACATAGTAATATAAAAATAAAGAGATAAACTTTACCACAAAAAGAGGTCAGCTTCTTTTCTGTACTCCAGTGTAAAGAAGGAGATCTCTGATCTTAAGTATTAACTCAGAAAGCTTAAAATGTGGCCACTGAAATATTGGCCACTTCTCTGGCACCATTAAAATTAAAAATAATTATTAATAATGCATAACTGATTTTCTCATTCTGGTTGTTTTGCTGTCAAGGATATTAGTGGTCTCTTAGAAATACAAATTCTCTACCTAAGTAACCAATACCAGAAATAACCTTGCATGTATGTATGTTCTTTATAATCTAAAACGTAGAGAGAGAGAAACAAAAAAAAAAACTTCCTTGATGCCTGACATTAAAACCAATGTATGTTAATATTTCTAAGCAGGGCAGCACTTGTAGCTCAGAGGTTACCGTGCCAGCCACATACACCGGAGTTGGCGGATTTGAGCCTGGCTCCAGGCCTGCTAAACAATGACACCTATAAGGAAAAAATAGCCGGGCATGTGGCAGATGCCTATAGTCCTAGCTATTTGGGAGGCTGAGGCAAAATAATCTCTTGAGCCCAAGAGTTTGAGGTTGCTGTGGTCCGTGATGCTATGACACTCTACCAAGGAGCAACTCATATTTATATGTATATACATATATATACACATACATATATATGTATATATATATATATATCAACTCATATATGTACACATACATATATACATACATATATATGTATATATATATACAACTCATATCTATATGTATATACATATATATACACATACATATATATGTCAATAGAACATTGACAAATATTAGGTGCCTACAAAATGCATTGAAGTAAAAACATGCAGATAAATGTGAGAGAAGTTGACTTTAGAAAAGTGCTACAAATTCTCATGTTTCAGATATTTTCATAGTATAGAGAGTTCAGGGAACATTTTGACAGGCATGATTTGGGAGAATTTGTTATGGAGAAAGTACTATTTGTGATGAGTTCTTAATCAGGTAAATTTTTGCTAGATAAATGTGAAAATAGGAATTTTATTTTAATAGATAAAAAAGCCTTGCCTTTTATGGTATGATGTGGGTCATATGTGTATATAACCTCAGACAACCTAAAATTCTGTATGCCTAATTATTATATGTTTTCCATAAAAGTCAAAATCAGAAAAAATAAATTAAAAATATTTGATTAGAGGGAGAACTACTAAAGCATAGCAACATTATTGTATACATAGAGCGTCTAGCAGAATAGATAAAACAGAGAATCTCAAATAAAGTGGAATTAGCAATATCTATGGATGGCTGATAATAAATGTATTAGTCCTTTCGTGTTCAAAAGGAGAGAGCAATTACTGGTTTCAAGCCTTGTAGTGAATCTACCTTTCAGATACTCTCCTTCTGCAGGATCACGTCCTTTATTTAGAATTTAAAGCTATGAATAGAGAATGAGAAAATCTGAACATTCCCACAACTTTATAGAAAGCATGTATGCTATGTTAAGACAACTGATTGGAGATATCTCAGGGTCTAGCCTGAGAACAAGTGCAGAAACTGAGCTACCAGTGCCCTGTCCTAGAAGTGTTATCTGGGAGAGAAGGATTTGCCTATTTGAGTCTGTGTATATTTTTACACATGCATGAGGCAAAGAATGGGGTGTTTGTGAGCAGGGTGGTTTCAGAGAAAAGGGATAAGGAGAGATGGGTGAGTTTCTCCTCTAGTAGTTAAAGCTATGAGAGCTTAAACTGGGATTTATTTAAATGATTTAATGATTTAATGTGAAAGAGGCAACAAATATCACTAAACAGGGCAGTAGTAACTAACAAATTAAAGGGATATTAAACAGCACTGAGAAAAGCTCAGTGTTTAAACTTAGAGGAATTTAGAGTATTATGACCATCTATTGTAGATAAATAGAAGTTTGTACTAAGTTCAACTGTTTCTACAGCAATTATAATAATAGTTATGTCACAACAGACCGTCATTTGATAATAAAATCAACACTCAATTCTATAGGCTTACTATATGCTAGTAACTATTCTATGCTGTTTATTTATGCCAACTAATTTGATACTTTACGACAACTCTATGTGGATCATGTACCTAATGCCTAAGGTGAGGAACTAGAAAGTGACAAAAGCATCACTCCAACACAGAGTGGAGTGTTTCAGGGTAAAGCCCTGTGGCTTCCGGTTCCTGGTCTTAACTGCCAAGCTCCACTGTAATGGAACCGTTTTCTATTTCCTACCCGTCCCACTACCGATGAAAAGTTGCATAGATAGGATGCATACCTTTCGTGTGTAGGCTTCTCTAATTGACCAAAAGTCATAAAATAAAAATACACACACAAACATACACACACGCACACACACACACAGAGGGTGCCAAAAAAATGTATACACATTTCAAGAAAGTAAAAGGCTATTAATATTATAATACTATATACTGAAAACAAAAGAAGAATATAAGTTATGTTGTAACTGCAGAAATCAAACATAACTTGGGTATTACAATTTTAATACAGTTTTCCTTTCTTAAAATATGTTATACTTTTTGGCACCCTCTGTGTATGTGCGTGCTTTTGAGTGTAGACATCCTAGTAGATGTGAAGGGTTACCTTACCATGTCATTGCTTTTTATTTTATTTGTTGATTATCTTTTCATGTATTCGTAATTTGTATTCATTGGCAAAAATGTTAATTTAATTATTTTCCCCAATTTTTGTTTGTGCAGTTTTGTTGTTAATGTTGCATTGTAAGTTATTTACACATTCTAGACCTTTACAGATATGGGGCTTTAAAATATGCTCTTTTATGGTGTAAGCTGTATTTTTACATTATTAGTAATGCTTTTTAATGCATAATACTTTTTTTTTTTTTTTTTACTTTTGATTAACCCCAATTTATCTTTTTCTTTTGTTTATCCTTTTGGTGTCAAACGAAAAAGCTATTGCAGATTGTGAGATCATGAAAACTCACTATGTTTATTTCTAAGAATTTTAGAGTTTAACTTTAATATTTAGGTATACTTTGAATTAATTTTTTACATATTATATTAATATGTGGTAGATGCCTTAATTTATTCTTTTGCATGTGGCCATCCGGTTATAGCAGCACTACTTATTGAAGAGATTATTAATTCTCTCTTGAATGGTCAAATATTAGGTTAGAATAGATTCATGGATACTTTTCTGAAATTATATCTTTATTCCATTTGTTTATATGTCTAGCCTCATGATAAAATTGTACTGCTTTAATTCTTATAGCTTTTGTTTTTTTTCTGGAAAGCTACTGATATTGGCCACATGCTGTTAAAAATGATGTATATGTACGTGTGTGTGTGTGTGTGTGTATGTCTGTAAAACTTATCTGGCCCTGTACTTTAGAGAAATAATATCAGTAAACATATACACATTTTATTTGTTTCTAGAATCTCAAAGTTAACTGAATTCCTCTAAAGCAAATATCTTCTATGGGCATACATATTTCTTTTCACTATGAATGATTTTCTATTTTTAACTATTTTCACATTCCTCATTATTCATGTCCCTAAAAAATGAAATGCAGAATTACTTAGCGATAGAGCTAGGGCACAAATTAAAACAAAACAAAAAAAATGTGAAGTATGTAATTTAGTTCAATTAGTTCAAGAGAATGCTAAATGTTTTTGATAACCTAGAATAATGTCGTCCTTGAATTCTATTCAAAGTCCTTCACAAAATTTAAAAGTTTAAAAAGTTAAGAAATACTGAGAAAAAAAAAAAACCTTCACACTAAAAATAATTACTGAAATGACTATTTTGAAGGGCACTGGGGTCAACCACATCATTAATAGAATTTGTCAGCTGTCTTCAAATAATTAATATATGTTGAGCCACATCAGCCTCTTGCAATTTTTGGTATTATTTATCAAATTAAGCAAAGCTCCTTCTATCAGAGAATATTGAAAGTTGAGATAGCCTAAGTCACTTAAAAATAGCTAAGAAGATTTTCATAATTTGTAAATGAATATCCTCCACTCGGTGCTTATTAGGCACAGTAGGTACTGACAGAATGATCACACTAGCACAGCACGTCCTCTGGGATTATCTATCACTAATTACTCAAGTGACCTTCTAGCTCACAGAGTCAAATGTCACATTAACACTCGTATTTCCTTTGAAGTGTTTGCTAGCCTTGGAATTCCACAGTGCTGGAAATCGTAAATGTGCTGTATATATGCTCTTTTTCAGTGGCAGAGTGGGATAATTTTCTGACGCATTTATAAAGTGAACAAGAAAAGCATAAACACAAATTTTCAAAATATAAGACAAAACGTTTTGAAAGGAAATCATAAACATACCTTTCAGCTAATAAGAATTTGCACTGTAAACAACCTTCAACAAAACTGATAGAAAATTTTGTATGCCCATGCAATCACCAGCTAAACTTAAGTACAGAACACTTTTGTCACCCCCTGACAAGTCCTCTTGCCTCTGAACTCCAGGCATTATTTTTGTTCTGATTTGTTAATAATACCATAAATAATCTTAAATGAATATTTTTGCTAATAAAACTGTTAATTTCTGAATATCTAGAACTTAATAAATGGACTAACTCAAGGGGAAAAAACACATTCATTTCTGTACAGAAACAGACACTGTAGCTTTTTGGGAAACTTCTTTTCTTGGCAGTCATGCTTCTAAACATGGTACCATTTTTAGTGCCAACAGACAGCTGCCATGGGACATTTTACTGAAAGAACAAAAGATGTATTCTTTAGTTGGAGTGAGTTTGCTATTTCACTCTCATTGTAAGGTGATGACTAAATATATCTCTCCTATGACAAGTCAGAAAAGCTGAAGAATTCACAGGAAATTTCATTTTAAAACCTTTGTGGAGGATGGGGATGGAAAGGTGGGTGAGGAATTTTAGTCATCATGTCATTCAAAGTGAGACAAGATCTCCCAGTGGAATTCCAGGACATGATGACTCTAATTTTAAAGCAAGTCACTTTAAAGTTTAAGTCTTCATTAGAACCTTGGAGTTTCAAAATTTGAACTTTATGCCTTTTTACCACTCTATTAACCAGAGAAATGCCTACAGACAGATTGTTTTCCACTTAACTCTTTAAAGCTATAATCTGGATATGCCAAAACTTACCCCCAAATATATACAACTTCATTATATAGATAGGCCACAAATATTAAGAAAAAATCTCTCTCTCTTTATCTCTCCCCATAGAACCACCAACTTTATTAACATTAAATATTAGCACATCGCTCTATTGTAGTCTGTAAACAAAGACTGGATGGATGTGAGAGTCAAAGAGAATCATAGTGGGGGAATTTGTGCTGAACTCATTCTTAGTGGAATTTCATGCCTAACATTTTACATTAAGAGGAAAGAACAAAATAGAATGAAATAGTTCGGGATAGAGTGGCATGTGCCTTTTGGAGTTTGGAGGCACACATGAACATGATGACTAATGCTGGCTTTTTGTCTAAAGATTTATGAAAAAGGAAGACCAGCAAGAATAGCATCTGCCAGGAAAGCAGAAATCAAAGACAGCATAGATAGCCTCGGCTCGAAGATGTGACAATCCCTCCCATTCTTAGGCTCTATTGCTATTTGGCAAAATATGGAATTTCCTTAGTGTTCTTGAGATTTCACGTGTAGAACACTAAAAGTTAGAGTGGACGACCAGATGCCAAGCTGATCAGTTATCTGCTAATGGTTACACAGTTACATATCTTAAAAAAAAAAAAAAAAAAAAAATGCAAACAATAATTACACAAGGTCAGACAATTAAGTTCATGAACTCATCCTAGAATAAGTGATTCATAACTCACTGCTGAGTATCACTACAGTCACTAGTAGCCAAGGAGAGGACTTCAAAGGTGACTACAGTGATATCTACCAAATGAGGCATCTATGTAGTACTCTTACTAAGATGAGTTCACAAACTTAATTGTCTGTCTTGTATATATGAATGCATATTTTCATAATAGAAGTATGAAATCATCAGTTCTATTCATATTCATCATATTGATAAACTCTAGAGAGGAAAAGAGAGAACTGTGAACAGAAAGGTAACATAGAGGAAATGTTTATCTTCAACATTTTATTTGTTCATAGTAAGACTATCTGGATAAATTATAATATAATGTTAACATTTATTTTGAGTGGTTGCAAGAGATCCATTTGCAATCTTATTCTGACCCTATTTTTTAATATGGAAGAATCAGGTTTGAATACTTTGTAGATTCTGGATATTAGCCCTTTATCTCATGTATAGTTTGGAAATATTTTCTCCCATCTGTAGGGTGCCTATTTGGTCTAATTATTATTTCCTTTGCTGTACAAAGGCTTTCTAATTTAATCAAATCTCATTTATTTATTTTTTTGTTGCTTTAATTTTGCCTTTATGGCCTATTCATAGATTCTCTGCCTGGTATGATATCTAGAAATGTTTTTCCTATCTTTTCTTTTGGATGTTTTATAGTTTTATGCCATAAATTTAAGGCTTTCATCCATCTTGAATTAATTTTTTGAGTGATAAGAGGTAGGGATCCTGTTTCATTTTCTGCATGTGGCTATGCAATTTTTCCAGCACCATTAATTGTACAGGGCTTCTTTTGCCCAGTGTATTTCATTACCTGCTTTGTCAAAGATCATTTGATTAGAGATAGTTGATTTTATATCCGAGTTCTTTGTTCTGTTCCATTGGTCTATGTCTTTATTTTTGTACCAATAGCATGATTTTGGGGTTACTTTAGCCTTGTAGTACAGTTTAACATCTGGTAATGTGATGCCCTAGATTTGTTCTTTTTGTTTAAGATTGCCTTGACTATTCAGTCCCTTTTGAAGTTCCAAACGAAGTATGGAAGATTTTTTTTCACATTTGTGAATTATATCTGATAAAGGGCTAATATCCAGAATCTATATAGAACTCAAACAAATCATCAAGAAAAAACAAACAACCCCATTAAAATGTGTGCAAAGGCATGAACAGAAGCTTTTCAAAGAAAGGTAGAAAAATTGCCAATAAACATATGAAAAAGTGCTGAACATCACTAATCATCAATGAATTGCAAATTAAAACTACAATAAGATACCACCTTATCCTCTCAGAATGGCTTTTATTAAATAGTTCAAAACCAGCATATGCTGATGTAGATCCAGAAAGAAGCAACATTTGTACACTGTTGGTGGGACTAAAAATTGATACAACCTCTATGGAAAGCCATATAGAAATTTCTCAAGGAACTAAAAGAAGACCTATCATTTGATCCAGCAATCCTACAACTGGGCATCCACCCAAAGAAATTAAGTCATTTTATCAAAAAAGACACCTGCACTTGACTCCTTATGGCAGCACAATTCGCAATTGCAAAGACTGCTTTAGCTACTCAGGCCCATTTTGGGTTCCAAAAAACATAAAATTGATTTTTCTAGATTTATAAAATTTGACATTGGACTGGTATTTTGATGGAGATTATGTTGAATCTGTAAATTACTTTGGGCAGTATAGACATTTGAACAATGTTGATTCTACCAATCCTTGAGCATGATATGTTTTTCCATTTATTTTGGTCATCTGTGATATCCTTCATAGCGCTATTATTGCTACAAACTTCAATACCCCATTGACAGAGCTGAACAGATCGTTAAAGCAGATAATAAATAAAGAAACACTAAACTTAAATGGGACTCTAAAATAAATAGGCCTAACAGATAGTTACAAAATATTCTACCCCAAAACTATTAAATATACATTCTTCTCAATAGCTCATGGGACATTATCCAAGATTGATCATATCTTAGGACACAAAACGTTTCTTACCAAATTCAAAAAATAAAAATTATACCAGGTAACTTCTCAGGTAACAGTGGAATAAAATTAGAAATCAATCTATTCAAAATTATTTAAATTAAACAAACTGCCAAAGAATGATAATTGGGTCAATAATAAAATTAGGATAGAAAACAAAACATTCCATGGACTGAATGACAAAAGGGATCCAACTTATCAAAATCTATATAATTCAGAAAAAGCATTCCTAAGGAGAAATTTCATAGCTTTAAATGCCTACATCAAACAAAACAAAACAAAGCAAAATAAAACATAAATATCACAAATTAACAACCTAATGACACATATCAAGGAATTAGAAAAGGAAGAGCAAACCAAACCCAAAGCCAACAGAATAAAAGAGTTAGCAAAGTTTAGGCCAGAACTAAATTAAATGGAAAACAAACAAAATCAATAGAAAGTACCAATAAATAAAAAATTATTTCAATGAAAAGATAAAATTATGAGTATAATTGTGATGGATGTGTTACTTAGGTCAATGTAAGCATTCCACATTGTATATTGAAGCAGTACCCTGAACCCCATAAATGCATCAATGTACAAAGTTATGATTTAATAAAAAATAATTAAAAAAAGAAAAGACAAAATTAATAGACCCCTTTCTAGATTAATCTAGATTAATCTAAAATAGAAGAGAAGGATCCACATAATCTAAATTGGAAATTAAGAAGGAACTATTAAAACTGATAACAGAGAAATATAAGTTGGTACCAAAGTAATTGTAGTTTTAGACAATGAATTTTAAATCATTGTAATGAGGCTCAAACACATTTTTATTAATCAAAATAGGCACAATTAATATTGGTGTCAATAGGAAATTGACAACATGTTGGTGTCAATGGGAAATAAGTTTGCTTCTTCCTGTAGCATAAAAATCCAGGGTTTGGGATTTGACAAACTCTTGGAAAGCAGTTTCTGCATCTTGTTGGTTGCGGAAGCATTTTCCCTGCAAAAACTTTGGTGAGAGGTCAGATTGATATGGTAGATGAGGCAAAACTTCGTAGCCCAATTCATTTGATCATTGAAGTGTTGGTTGTGCAACCAGCAGTCAGGTGATGTTGGGCAGAAGAATTGGACCCTTCTTGTTGTCCAGTGCTGGCTGTGGGTGTTGCAGTTTTCACTGCTTCTCATTGATTTTCTGAGCAAACTTCTCAGACATAATGACTTCACCCAGATTCCAAAAGCCAAAGTGTATTAGACCTGCAACAGACCACCAGTGACTATGACCTTTTTTTGGTGCTGTAGGCTTTGGCAAGTGATTGGGAGGCTCTTCTCAGTCCAACAACTGAGTTCATCATCACCAACTATCGTATAAAATCCACTTTTCATTGCATGTCACAATCTGATTGAAAAATAGTTCATTTTTATTCCATAGAACAAGAGAAGATGGCACTTGACAATGACAATTGTTCCTTTCTCTTCACATCCATGCTAACATAATAGTAAATTATGAATGTCTTATCACCAAAAATAAGTCAGTGAGGTAATGGTTATATTAATCAGTTTGATTTAAGCATTCCACGTTGTAAATAACATCATTCCATTGTACTCCATAAATGTATACAGTTATGATTCAATAAAAAATTAAATTAAAAAAAAAAAAGAAAAAGAAAACGGCTCGGCACCTGTAGCTCAAGTGGCTAAGGTGCCAGCCACAGAGCTGGTAGGTTCGAATCCACCCGAGGTCTGCCAAACAACAATGACAACTACAACCAAAAATAATAGTTGGGCATTTTGGTGGGCACCTGTTGTCCCAGCTGCTTAGGAGGCTGAGGCAAGAGAATTGCTTAAGCCCAGGAATTGGAGGTTGCTGTGAGCTGTGATGCCACAGCACTCTATCCAGGGTGACAGCTTGAGGCTCTGTCTCAAACAAAAAAAAAAAAAAAAAAAAAAAGAAAAGACAATTGTTCTGAATTTTGGTAAGCTCTTGAGACACCCATTTATCAAACTTTTTCACCTTTTCAATTTGCTTCAAATGCCAAATGACCATCTAATGGTCAACATTATCTCCACAACTTCTTGTGTAGCTGTGAGAGGATCAGCTTCAATGATTGCTCTCTACTGGTCTTTGTTGACTTCTGATGCTGGGCCACTATGTTCCTCATCTTCAAGGCTCTCATCTCCTTTGCAAAACTTCTTGGACCACCATCACCCTGTCCATTCGTTAGCATTTCCAGTGCCCAAAACATTACTTATTCTGGGAGTTGTCTCTGCTCCTTTGTGACTCATTTTGAACTTGAATAAGAAAATCACTTGAATTTGTTTTTTCTCTAACATCACTTCCACAATCTAAAATAATATAAAATAAACAGAAGTACAAGTCATTAGCAAAAAAAGCATAAAGTGAGAAATGTGTGCTAAGATAATATATAACATAACCACATTATTAACAATGTATTCCATCATCAAAAGGCAAATTTCAACAATGCAAAAACCACAATTACTTTTCACCAATCTGATACAACTGTCATCTATGAATAATATAAAAATATCTATACATGTAAACTAAAAAACAGAGAAAATGGCAAAATTCTTGGCAGCACATGACCTCCCAAGACTCATTTAGGAAGAAACAGAAATCTGGAACAGACCAAATATGAGAAGAGAAATTAAGGCAGTCTTAAAATATCCTTTATTATCATTATTATTATTATTATTATTACTTTTAGACAGAGTCTTGCTCTGTCCCCCTTGGGTAGAGTGCCATGCTGTTGACATAGCTCACAATAACCCCAAACTCCTTGTCTCAAGTGATCTTCTTTGCCTCAGCCTCCCAAGTAGCTGAAAATATAGGCACCCACCACAATGCCTAGCTAATTTTTTTCTATTTTTGGTAGAGATAGAAGCCTGTTGCTCAGGCTTGTCTCAAAACCCTGAACTCAACCAATCCATCCACCTCAGACTGCCAGAGAGCTAGGTTTGCAGGTGTGAGTCACCATGCCTGGCCACTAAAAAATCTTTGAACAAAAAAAGTCCCCAGATCAGATGAATTCACAGCCAAATTCTACCAGACCTATGAAGAAGAGCTGGTGCCCATATTGCAGAAATTATTACATAACATTGAGAAGGAGGGAATAATCTGTAACTCATTCTATGAAGCCAGTATCACCTTGATACCAAAGCCAGGAAAGTACACAACAAAAAAAGAAAACTATACACCAATATTCCTTATGAATCTAGCTGCAAAAATCCCCAATAAAATACCAGAAAACCAAATTCAGCAGCACATCCAAAAAAATTAATTTACCATGACAAAGTGGGCTTCATCCCAGGCATATGAGGATGAAGCAAGATATATAAATAAAAAGTGTGATTCACCACACAAACAGAAGCAAAAATGATGACCATATAATTATCTCAATACAGGCAGAAAAAGCATTTACAAAATCTAATGCTAATCATGATAAAACTCTCAACAAATTGGGAATAGAAGGACCATATCACAAAATTATAAATGCCATATATGATAAACTCACATCCAACATCATAGTAAATGGGGAAAATTTGAATGCATTTTCTTATGTCTGGAACAAGTAAGGGACCCACTGTTACCACTTCCATTCAACATAGTGCTGGATGCCCCAGCCAGAGCAATCAGACAAGAGAAAGAAAGAAAGTCTATGAAAGTTAGGAAGGAGGAAGTTAAAGTATCACTTTTTGCTAATGTTACGATTAAGACTCAACCAAGAAATTCCTGTAAATGATGTATAAATTCAGCTAAATGTCAGGTTACAAAATCAATGTACTCAAATAACATTTTTGTATAAGAATTACACTCACAAGTTGAGAGTAAAATCAAAGATTCAATATCATTCACAATGGATACAAAGAAAATAAAATACTTAGGAAATATTTAACCAAGGAGGGGAAGGGTCTTTTTAAGGAGAACTACAAAATATTGAGGATCATTTGGTTTTCCTTGCTGATGTATTTGACTTCTTCATAGACGCTGGGATATATAGTCTGTATATATTTTTCCATTCTGTATGTTGGTTATTTACTCTGTTCATTATTTCATTTGCTGTACAGAAACTTTTTAGTTGAATAAGTCCTATTTTATTGTTGTTGCTATATTTATCTTCGAGGTCTTTGTCAAAAATTCTTGCCTTTTTCTAGAAGAGGATTTCGTACCTTTTTTTCTATTTCTATTATAATATTACAGTTTCAGGTCTTACACATAGGTGTTTAATCCACCTTGAGTTAAATTTTGTATATTATGAGAGATGAGTACCTTATTTTATTTGTCTACATGTGGCTATCCAATTTTCCCCAAACATTTATTGAATAGAGCATTCTTACCCAATGTATGTTTCTGTCTGGTATGCCAAAAATCAATTGGTCATTAGATATATGGTTTTGTTCCTGGGTTTTCTATTCTGCTCTATATTGTTCTGTAACTCTACATTTATACTAACACTGTGCTGTTTTAGTTACTCTACCCTTGTGGTATTATTTGAAGTCAGGTAGTATGATGCCTCTGAATTTGTTCTTTTTGTTTAAGATTGTTTTATTTATCCAGTCTCCCTTTTTTTTTTTTTTCCTTTTTTGTTTCTATATAAATTTTGGATTATTTTTTCTAGATCTGTGAAAAATCTATAGTATGTCCACAAGAAAAATTTGAAAATAGGCATGCAATATACACTTAATAAAAGTGCAAGCAAGTGAGAAAAAAAAAAGATATAAGTATATGAGCAAAAATCCAAACTAGGATGCACTTTCAGAGAAAATAGTCTAATTCTATTTTTTAATTAGAAGAGGCACGTAATTGGACTTAAGGAGAATATCATTCTTAACTATCTTGAATTAACAAACTGAACATAGGGTTAGAGTAAGGACAGAGATTTCTGAAAGTGTGTTTTTTCCCCCACAAATAAGTCTGTCTTCACTGACGTAACATTGAAAGCAATATCAGCTTGCAAAAGCCCATGTTTTCTTTCTCATGATTATTGTTTGAGTTCTCAAGAGTTCTGTTCTTAGAAGTCATATACATTGTTTGAATACAAAGAATAGTTTAGTAGAAAATTACAGCACAAATTACTCACTTTAATATTCATATATAAATTTTTAACTGTATTTGCTTAGGATGAAGGAAAAAAGAAAAGAAAGTCACTTTTGTATTATGATTACTCTGAAGACTTTCTACTGAAATTACTTTTTGTTGTAAACATGTGTGTTGGCTTAGTCCATGCTTCTAGATCAAAATTTAGGCTAACTACAAGAAGACAGAAAAAAAAATGCATTAATTTTAAACGGATACTTTCCTTTTTTCACCTCATTTTCTATACTCAGCACAAATAAAGTTTTACTGTAAGTGTAAAAAGTAGTCAAATATGTTCTTGCAAGTGCAGTATAATTTTATGAATTTTAAATTAAAGCATAGCTTTTAAGAGGATGTCTCTCCCTATTTAGGAATATAGACACCTGAATTATAAAGTACTATTACAATCAAGGTATTGACTGTAAAAAAACAAAACAAACGAAAAAAAATAAAAACAAAACTACCCCTCAAGATCTTCGTCATCAGATTTGTTTAGAAAGCCAGGAAAGAAAATAATTATATAACTGTTTATTTGTTTTCTTATGAAATTGGATTCTACTTAAATAAGCAGCATTGCATATTCAATTTAAAATGAACCCTAGCTCTTTTTACTTCAGCCAGGTTGAGAGCGTTCAGAAATTTGAAATAATATTAAAGCAGGAATATGTATTCATTGTATTTAAATATTATCTCTAATTGAACCTCAACTTATAAACAGAAATTAAATTGTACTCGAGGAATCTTTCTATTATCAATGTTGTGGTTGCTGCTATTGCTTTGTGCTCCTGACCATACTATAAACAAAAACAAATATTACGTCTAAGGAGTTTGTTGACCAACATCTATATACAGAAATAATGTTGCTATGATCTCAAGTACTTGTTCTGTATTCTGAAGTCTCTGGGGAAGCTGAGCACATTTTGGAAACTTAGAGCACTGATTATGGCTGTTATCAAGGGAGAATATGTCTGCAAAACAAACAACAAAGTATTTTATATATAGACTTCATTTGTATTTATTATTTGCTTGGCAATATGATAAGTGATTGTATACATAACATGTGGATTATTACTCTCACTTTTCAGTTCACTGAACCTCAAGCTTCATTAATTTCTCACTAGTCATAAGGCCAATAAATGTGAGTAGGTAACTTTGAACTTGAACTGTTCTCTGTTGTCTTGTGCAGCATTTCCTTCCTTTTTTAACAAATTAGGTTATACATAAACTGATCCCTTAAACTAAAACCATATTTTATCAATTTCTATAGTCCATAATTAACTACATGATTTTTAAAAAGAGTTGGGTCACCTGTTCCTTTTTTTCACTAATTTGTTACAAAACGAACTCTGATAATTCAGCTTTTACAAGTTTCTATAGCACTTCCACTAATTTATTTCTCTTCAAAGACTTTTGAATGTCTAAATCTTTGAAATTGTACCTGTATTAAGAAATTTGTTGGTAGCTCGCTGAAATCTACTATACAAAAACAGATTTATGAATTTGAAGGAATATTATCATTAAGCTAAAATAAATATAATTTTCTTTATTAGATTGACTCTATATAGCACAGGACTTCTATGAGATATTTTATTTAACAAAATTTTCAAAATTCAAATCAACAAAACAGTAATACTATGAATAGTTAAATGGAACTTGACAATAGCTTTTCTGCCTAGGAAAATACATTCAAATTAACTTTCTTAAACATACAATGTTTTTGATATATTTAATTTAACCTGTTCTCAGTATATTATAACAAAAAAAAGCCCTATAAAATACTCAGAAAATGAGTGTAACATACTAGAAAATATAATGATAATAGTTAAAGATGTTAGTTAAAAACATGAAAAATTAAAATACTCAAGATTAAAGAATCTAGAGTAAGATACAATAAAATAAAATAATCATTGAGCACACTTTCTCCAATTTTTATTATAAAAATTTTTAATCACAAAACAAATTTCAAATCATGTTATAGGGAATAGACACCAATATACTATTTCTTAAAACTAATTATTGCTAACCAAACATCTCCTTCACAAATAATGATAATTTCTTCCTAGTACTCACATACTTATGTGGATATACTAACTTGCATCATCATAAGATATTTAAAAATGATGATGTATGAATTCTGAGACTCATAAAATATATGTAGTCTCTGCTTTAATCTCTCTGACAATACTGGCTCTGAGGAACAACATTAGCTGTTATGAGGAAATTGCACATCCCTATCAAGCAGAGACTCGCATAGTGAGGAAATGAGAACATCTATCTATAGCTAGTGAAGACATGAAGCCTATTCCAAAGTCATATGAGTGGATCATCTTATCAGGGGATTCATTAGATCGAGTCAAACTTTTAGATAACCACAACCGTGATTGACAACTGGATGTCAAACTCCAGATAGACCCTGTAGAACTAAGCCACTTTTATATTTCTGACATAAAAAGGAGACTTTTATATAACAAATGTTTATTGTTCTAAGACAACATGTTAGGGAAAATTTGTATGTAATAGTAGATAACTGATACACATATTTACTAATATAATAATTGGAATTATTATATGAGACTATTTCAAAGCATAGGAGTAATATTTTTAAAGCAACTAATAGAATAATTCCCACAGAATAGATATTTCATAAAGAGTTGCTCTATTTCTACTACTATTGTTATTATAATTGCAACCTGCATTATTTAATATTATGATATTAAATTTCAGACCATTTTTAAAAATCCAACTTAAGACATAATTGAATAAAAATATAATCATTTATTTCATTTAGAGAAAATTCATTATTTTCCATAAATTCTGGATTTGACTGAAGAGTGCATTAGAGTTTATTGATCTAATTAGGCTTTTACTTGACAAAAAGCAGATATTTTGAGAACACAGTCATACTTTCTTTATTTGCTTTTATAATTTTGAAATATTTAAACATATTTTATGTTATGTAATAAAATAATTCATAAAGCACATATGCATTACTTTAAAACATAAAGTACACATTTGACTTAGGATATAGAACACTGGAAAGAATATCATTCCCACTTATATTCAGAAAATCTATAAAATTGTGACTTTTTGACTTCATCCAAGAGCTCATGCAAAAAGGCAAAATTCGAATTTGAATTCAAAGGAGGAGGAGCCACTTGAAGGAGAAGCATGTTACATGAATTATCTCACGTATAGCAGTCTAGAGGAGTACATAAGTATGCAAAAAATAGTAGCTAAAATTGTAACAAACTATCAAAGTCCAACACTAGGTAGTGTGCAATATCTGGAGACCCAGATACAACAGATGTTGACCTTTATTCAAAGTATTTATCATAGGCCTATGAAAAAGACTGCAAGCAAAAAAAGAGAGCAGGAGACCCACCATTGTGAGTGCAGGCGGTAGTCAATAAAAGGGAATAAACTACTGATATGTGCAACATGATGTATCTCAAACACATTCAGCATAATGCCACTCAAAGGATACATATTGTGTGTTTTTATTCATATCACATTCTGGAAATGGCAAAATTATGGGGCTGGTAAATAAGTTTATAACTGCAAAGGAGCTGAGACTGGGGCTACTGGGATTACACGGAATTGGGCATGAGTGAAATTTCTTGGGTGAAGAAATAGTCCATAACTTGATTATAGTGATGGATATACAACTATATACCTCTCAAAATTCATAGAACTATAAAACTAAGGTTGAGTTTTAATGTATGAGATTTATACCCAATAGGTTTGATGATCTATTTGTATATATGCATATATATAACAGAAAATATAAAAAATATAAATAAATATATAATATAAAATATAAAAATGGAAAAAAGGTACCCATTATTAATCACCCTTAATTGTTAACATATAATTAATATATTTACTCATTTAATTCTGAAATACATTTCGAAGGTAACTTTGAAAGTGGTAGTCAGATATTCACTTTATGAATTATTTTATTACATGACATAAAAATTGTATTAAATACAATTCTATTACTTAAGGGTTTAAATGTAAATATCATATAATCTATCACAGTATAATTATTTTCAGTTCTGCTTATAAGTGTATAACCTGATGACTATAATTTAGGATCAAATAAAGCTCTATCTTAAATGGGTATGCTAATTAGTAAGCTATTTTATCTCAGCTTCAAACCCACACTTGTACCCTCTGTTGGGTGATGCTGGGGCTATGTGTCTTCATGTTATATTTCTCCTGAGTACCAGTTGACTCCTTAGTCAAGGAGAGAGAAAGAAAAATTTGCATAGAATTGAGATTTTCCCTTCTACTTTGTCGTCATCTCTGTAGCCATAGCAATTTACCCTAGTAGGGATCATTGATTTTACTATCAGCTGCTGATATCAATTTGGAATTTTGTCACTCCTATAACAATTATTATGGCAAATGCATCAGTTGATTTTTTTTTTTTTTTTGTAAAAGTTATCCCCAATTGTCTTAATTTGAATAAAGAGTAAGGTAATTTACATAAACAAAAATATTTTCAAGTAGTACAAATTTTAATGTTAAAAAAACCTTTTATTTATTATTTGAGTGGTCTTGATATAATAACATGCCCCTTTAACTTTTATAAAAATCCACTTAAGAATACTGTACATGTCCTTTAATGTTTGTACAATATCATTTTAGGGTGATCTGATTTAGTGAGAAAATAAAGGAAAAGAAAAGGTTATTCTGTAACTGCACCACCTTGAATTGGCATATAACCTCATATTTTCAATGTCTTCTTAAGTGACAGAGTTTTGATGATACAACAGGTATCACATTATTTACCCAGAACTCAAGACTCTGGAGGTAAATACGTTGAATGTTGGTCTTCTGCAGGATTGTTATCTTCCTTTAATGTTTAAGTTATGATAGGTAATGGAGAAATAGACTTGAATCACAAACTGTACTGTATATATTTCAGAAGTCAGAAATGAGGATTTGGTCACAAAGAAGCGGTTATACTATGTAGTAATTTCTAGTAGAGAATTTAGCCAGTACCTACATTTATTTTTACTTTCTTAATGCCCAGGAGTCTATTATACATTTTAAAAAGCATGTGGACATCTTTTAGAATATCTTTTTACTTTAGCATAAAGGTTACAAATATACATCCAATCACATTTTGAGCTGTTGGCTCCCTGTTTGGTATTCCAAACAAGTTCAAAGAAAATATAGATTCAACTAAAATCTTTCCATAACAATACTTCAGGTCATAACTTGGACTCAGTTTAGATAGATATGTGAAAAGTTGCCTTATCACATATATATTTTGCTTTCTAATTTTTAACTTTTATTAAAAAGGACTATGCAATGTCTCAGTGTAGGTTTCTATTGCCTATGTTTTGTCATCTTTGCTAAGTTTAAGATATTTATTTTTCCTATATATTAATAAAATATAACTCTGTGTTTGTGTGGGTCTCAGTCTCATCTACCAGACAGGTTTGCTATTCTTAGCATTGTATTTTTTCTCTCTTCCCATTTTGCTTCTGCAGTAAATGTTCACCTGAGTTGCAAGGCAATGAATGAAAATACATTATGATTGATGTTTAATTACCATTTGAAAAACAATGCTGCTGATAGCTCTTGGGGTTCCTGGGGGACCCCGATCCGGGCTGGGGGCTGACAAGTTAGATACACTGAAAGAAGAAGGGACTTCACATCAACTTAATGTGTAAAGGCTGAGAAGGCTGGAGAGGTATACATTGCCTTATTTAACTAGTGGCACATTGAGGCAATTTGCAGGATCTTTTATTGTGCTAAAAAAAAAAAAATAGGATTATAGGGAAACCACAGGTCCAAGAAAGGTGGGATAATCTGAAATATCTGGAATGGTCTGATAATTTATATTTAGAAAAGGGGAGGGAGAAAGCAGGTTTGTGTCTACAGGACAGATATCTTAACTTCCCTAATCTAAACTGCTGACCAAAAGTCCAAAGATCCTAACCCACCTACCTGTTCTGCTGATCCTCCAGGTAGGGATAGTCATGCTGATATTTCCCTGACTGGGCTGCCTCTAGGCTCTTCTCTTCTTAGGTGTTCAGGTGAGATTCTTCAGTGATCTGGAGGAGATGCAGGGATGGCCTGCTTGAATGTTTTACCCTGAATTGGGGGGCCTGTGAAGAGATTAGCATTTCTACCTTCCATAGATAGCATCTTTTTTTAAGAAGTAGATAATATTAAAACATATATGTGCATGTTCACAGGTACACATACCTGTGCAACATCTATAGCCCCAAAGGGGTTTGTATTAATATTATTTCCAAAGAACTATTCTCTGAATATCTATAAAACCCTATATATACATATTCACATGTGGACACATGCAACTTTCACTTGAACACCTCAGAATTTATGTAGTGCACTAGATATAGGCAAGTGAGTCCAGGAATCATAATTTTGCATAGTTGATGGCTTAGTTTCCACTGACTTCAAACATCATTCATAGTTACTAAATTATACATAACAATTTTTTGAAGCATTGATATAAATAAGTATAGCTGCCAAAGCTTGATCTTATTTACTGTTTTTGCCCATTCCTTCACTATGGAAACTTTAATGTCATATATTTAAATGAGATATCTTGTAAGCAATGTACATGTGCCTTCATGTACCAATTTTTTTTTTTTTTTTTTTTTTTTTTTTTACTGTTAACTCTTTAGTGTATTTGGTAATAATGTGGTTGATAGCTATCAGTTTAGTTTTCCATTTGAATCACATGTGTCGCTATCCAGTAGAGCAGGGAAAGATTATTTCTCCCTCTACAATAGACAACTAATAATTGGCAGTTAATAATAAAATCCAGAAGAGTCCACATTCTTATCCATAAACAATAACTTTGTTTCATTTTTCAATTGAATTTCACTCATTCCCTCCCCAAAAGGATGCACCAAATGTGCTGTTAAATCTTAGTATCAGCCTTCACGTTCAATAGTTCAACATTGCTAATGCTTCTCAATCAGCATAGCCAATGTATGGGGATGGAGCCAAGGCAGGGTAAATGGAATCAACACTCCTATTTGAAAAAAAGAGAAATAGGACACCATTGATCTACAACAATTGTAGGATATATTTAAAAATAAACATATCCTACATCAAGCACACAAAATGAACTCCGTATGAGTTTAAAATGGCTTGCTATTCTTCCAGAGGCTTAAGGGACCTGGGCACCCCTGGACCACACAAAGAGTTAGCTTGCTTGGAGTTAAAAATTCCACAAGCCAATTCTCTGAAGCTATGTGCCCCTTGAAGCCCGAGATAAAAGGGCATGCCGCCCTTCCTCAGAGATACGGGCCAGAGGTTTGACGTATGTTAAAAACATTGTCAGAGGTCTATAGGAGCTCTGCCCCGAGGAAAGACACAGTCATTACTTCATACTGAGTAAACTGAGTGAACACTTGAAGATACTCTTTCATTAACTCTGTTCCCCTATGGCTACTTTCTTCTTTGTGATCTTTATTTAGATACCTGCCCAGAGATTAGTCAGTGTCTAGAAGATGTTTATTGCAGAAGTGATTGTATCGATATGGTAACAGGATATTTCCTTACAAGTTAATTTCAGATAGGTAAAATGAGGTAATGGTGAAACTAACAGATGATAGATTAAGTGTGTACATGACTAGAAAGGTATAAAATCAAAACCCTGAATAAAGAACTTTGCTACATGCCATCCCATACCATATAGTCTGTTTCTTGACTTAACAATTACAGGAGCAAGTTTATACCCAGGGCAAAGCTGCTGTTCATTCACATCTCCTGTCAGGCAACAACAATACTTAAAAAATTGGGCAAACCTTAGAGTTAGAATGTTCCTTGATTAGGCTTTGGCTATGCCTCCTTGCAGTGGTTACAAAGTTTATTATTCTAAATATCTGCTCACTCCTTGTATAGGCTGTTATTTTTCGATATTCTCATGTGGCCATATCTGAATAGAGCATTGTATTGTGCATCCTCTTTAACATATGAGGAATTTTCTCATTCTTTTTATAATTTCTAGAAAAGTTAGAACCCCAAGTAATCTTAACATTCAAAGAATAACAGTCTGTTTGGATGCAGGCATGGTTATCTTTTAAGAATAAGTACTTTCAAAAACTAAGTTGCCTTTTCACCTTATTCCTTTAAGCTTCATGTGACAATAGCTGTATTCACAATTGTTTTTGAGACACACCTGTCCCTCTTGACTTAGTTATGGATATAATGAACTTACTAGATATCTGAAAGAGAACCATGGTCTTAATCTTTTTACCCTGATATATAGCATCTTAATAAAATATTTAATGGACATCTTAATTGATTCGGAGATTACAGTAAGGTTTTCATTTTAGCTACATTGATGATTTTGTTGTAATCATAAGAACAAATTTAATTAGCATTTCTCAAAAAAATTTAATAGATAGGAGCTGACAAATGCATCTTTACCAGTACTCACATGACATTCTTTTGTTTTCTAAACTTACTCCTTTCTATAGAATTCAAGGAATCTGTTAGAAATATCTAGTAGGAATCAGATTTCTCAAATTTTTATTTAAATTAAAAAAAACTGTAAGTTCATTTATAAGGCAAATTTATTCTATCCCCAGCCATATCTTATCAAATCACATTAAAAAGTATACTATAATAGTGCAACATAAGCCATTCATTTTCAGACTAAAATATCACTTTTATTAAACTTTCTACCTGGATACAAACCCACATAGTTTAGTTTTCATAGGACTAAAGCACTCCACTACTACATACTACTTCCTGTGTTAGTTTTTGGTGGGTTATGCTGTAGTAGCAAAAATTTTCCCAGTGAATACAGGAATATAGATCACTCTCCCACTTATATGTGCTTGTTATTTTTGTGCTTCTGCTCCATTCATAGAGGTAAGATGAAAGGGATAGTCCTCTTTGGGATGTGTTGCTCTTTCACAGACAGAAAAGAGAGACGGTGGAACCACTTGATACTCTTGAAGATGCTGCTCACACAATACACAGGTCACTTGTACTTTATTGGCCGAAACAAATAATATGGCTAGTTTGAAAGGAAGAAACAATGCCATCAGGGAAAAAGCAAAAAATAATTTTAAAAAAATATAAAATCCACCAAATTTGTGAATATAGATTTTTGAAATACAGTTTTAAGTAAGATTGAAATAATCAGTGAGAAGAGACACTAAGAAAGGGGCTTGGGGACAGCAGGCCTGCTGCACCAGGAAGTGTGGAGGGTCCGTACAAATGTGGATATATGGCTCAGCACCTGTAGCTCAGTGTTTAGGGCGCTGGCCACATGCATCAGGGCTGGTGGGTTGGAACCCAGCCTCAGCCTGCTAAACAACATTGACAACTACAATAAAAAAATAGTCAGGCATTGTGGTGGGTGCCTGTAGTCCCAGCTACTTTGGAGGCTAAGGCAAGAGAATTGCTTAAGTCTGAGAGATTGAGCTTGCTGTGAGCAGTGATGCTATAGCACTCTACTAAGGGTGACATAGCGAGTCTCTATCGCAAAAAAAAAAAAAAAAAAAAAAAAGTGGGTATGAAGTAACCTAAGTAACCAATAACTGTTAGAAAGAGAGCAGCAATGAGGAATAGAAAAGGGCAGTACTGCCTGGAGGCACAGAGAGATCAAAGAAAGACTTGAGCCAATCTCAAATGAAGAGAGTATGTAATATCCCTGTGGGTATCGGCATCTCCTCTCTAACCTTTTCTCCTTCATGGGAGGGACCCACCTTCAACTCTTTTTGGAAGTGCTATAAACTTTCTCTTTGTTCTTCCTAAACAAAATCTCTCTGCTACCCTGAACTTGTGTAGGTGATTTTGCTTTCTATCCACATTTCCTGTGCAGCTCTCAGTTTTATTTTCAATTTCCTCTGTGTTGAACTTTCTAGCTCAGTCAAGTAATCAAACCAGGTCACCGGGTTTGGGGACCCAGGACTACCATCCCCCAAATCAGTAAGATATACTTGGGTTTTCAACTAAACCTAAATTTGGATGTAACAAATTAGACTATATTTATGCCTTTATCTAATCTGGTACTTCTATATTAATTCATTCAGAAAATGTATCTTGCATTTCTTATATTTGTTTGTCCAAATTATTCATACCCTGCTTAAGAGTAATTTAAAAGTAAAACATGTAGACATTACCCCCTCACTTGAAAGTCCAGCATTTTTTTTTTTTCTATTGCAGCTGTCACAAACTACCATAAATTAAGACATTGATACAATTGAAATTTATTATCCTACACTTGTGGAGATCAAAGTCTGACAACAAGCTCACCAAGCAAGCAAACTATTGGCTGGGCTCTGTTAACTTTCTGGAAGCTGAAGGGGAGTCTGTGATTCCTTACACATTCTGGTAGCTGGAAGAATTCACTTCTCTTCTCCTGTAGCCATATCCCTGTTGGCTGTGACTTGAGGACAATTTCGAGATTCCAGACCTACTCATGTTCCCTGACTTTTGGCTCCTTTCCTTTATCTTAAAAAAAAACAAAAACAAAAACAAGCTTGAAGAAAAAGAAAAAATGTATATATAATGAATTGAGCACCCACTTTATGTATGCCAAAGAACTCTGCCTAACATTTCATAATAATTATTTTATCTGTCTTGCTCTAATTCAATTTGAAAAATATTTTTAAAAAATTTACAGATGAAAAACCTTAAACGCACTTTGTATACATGATATGATCTAAGATATTCCGCTTCTAAACAAATCCAATCAGGCTGAGACTCCCAGTCTCATTAAAGTCTATGCTCTTTCTGTTTTATTATATGGTTTTCATTGTATCTAGAGAATGTCTGTGGTTACTGAAATATTTCTATATGTGAAATAAAGCCATAATAATCGTGCTTGTCCTTGAGAATGTTCATTTGCTGCCCCAAACAATTATTTTATTTGTGGATGTTTGATACCATAGGCAGAATAGGTACTCAATCTATCATCCACACCATTCTCTCTCAAATACCATTTTTGGTGAAAGTTTTTGAAGTCTTTTTAGAGTGAGAAAATCATCCTCCTGGAATATCTTGCAAAGATTACAGACCTCCAGTGACCCAGGATGTAGATGTTACATAGGTGTTTATTAGGAATATTACAAACAGAGAACGTGGTCACCTACAACATTCTCATTACTGTATAGTTGGGTTAGGCATAGATTATAGGTCTCCATGTTCAGGGTTCCCACAGGTAGGGGCCCACCAGAGTGGCATGTTTGACCTGAGACTGAAAGCATCCCAGAGAACAAACTCTGCCCTGACACTGTGTAGGATATGTAAAATTTGGCCTAAGAGGGAGATAAGCAAGTTTCCCTCTTGCTTAAGCAACCAAGTTTCCATAAACATAAGAAATTTGTGAAGGGCTTCCAGTACCAGGAAGTAAATAGACAGTGTGCATATTGAGAGCCAAGTTTTACATATGGAGGAAGCTGGGAACAGCTTTGCAAGTCAGGAATGCTGACATCAATCTAATGCTTTGCTGTCTCTCAGCAGACTGGTTTAACCCAGCTCATTAGGTTTCTGCTAAGCTATTACAAAAAAGAAAATGAGCCCCCCAGGCTATCCAGATTTATACCTCTTCAAAAAGCATAATTTATCCTGAACATACATATTTAAAATTTATGTACATATAATTCAAATATGCTTATTTGAATTAATGACTGATAATACAAAGTAGTTCTTAATTATCTAAATTTTCTCTCCTTTTTACATTATAATAATCTTCAGTAAGCACTAAATTAGAATGAGAATACCAGATGGAAAAGAATTGAACAAGAAATGCAAAGGGATCTGTGTGTATATGTGCATGTATGTTGGTATTTTAGACTTACAACATGTTTGCACACTGAAAGACTGCCAGATCCCTCAAATGTGGCACATCAGGAAGCAATCCAGATTTAGTTTCTTTTTATTTTCTGAAGTTTTTTCTCTTCTTTTCAAACTAATATCTCTTGACTCAACACTTACAACTTTTAATTTGCATTTTGCTCTTTCATAATCATTGTTATCATTACTATTTATTAATTTACATATGTAAAGATGTCTTCTGCATAAAGTCCCAGGTAATAGATTATTAAAGTTTAATTACCCTTACCCAAATTGATCTACAAATTTGATGCAATCCTAGTCAAAATGTAAGTGGGTATTTTTTGAGCACTGTTAAAATTTTAAAATTTATTTGAAAACAAAATGGTCCAAGAAAATGACAAGCAATCTAGCGAAAAGTAAATAAATCCAAGAAATTTAGCTTACCATGTATCAATATTTATCATAAAGTTACCCTAATTAAGATAATGTGATATTTTGTAGTGATGAACCAAATAGGCCAAATGAGAAAAATGGAAAATTCACTTCATTTTATGGCAAATACAAAATTGACCCTGTGGTGTCAGTGGTTCCATTTCCTTTCTAAATGGAAAGCAGAAATCTTGACCTCTACTTTATCCTAAGCACCACATCCCAGATGAACAGTACTTTCAAATGAAAAGACAATCAATATAAAGTTTCTAAAAGAAAATGTTAGGAGATCACCATCAAGCCCTTAATTTTGACATTTTCTTTTGCAAATGAAACAAAGCACTAAGTGTGAAAGAAAAATGACAAATTAGACTTCTTTAAAATTAAGAACTATTCATCAAAAGCTACAATGTAGGGAGTCAAAAAAAGCCTCAATGTGGTAATTTGCAATAAAATATCCCACAGGATATTTGTATACTAATATACAGACAACTCTTAACAGATGAAAAAGAGAAATGGAGAGACCGCCTTTAATGCATGATGGATGATTTTCTCAAAATCTTCTCCCTCTGAGCTGGCTTACTCAGAGATACAGAATTGACCATCATTCCTGTAAAAAGAGAGCAGACTAGGTAATCCAGAAAAGTTATAGGTGTAAAGGAGAAGAGAGCAGCAGACAGGTGAATATGTAAACAAAAGAGAAAAATAATTTTTTGATAAATAACCATTAGTAAAATTAATAAGTAATTCATAAATAAAAATAAAACAAAGCCATTCATTTATTTGCCATATCTTTTTTCATGTGCACGAAATATGTGTTCTAAGAGTTAAAAACTTGACTCTAGTTTTTATAGATCACACAATTCATTTGTTGTCTCATTTTCTAGTCTCTGTTATACTTCCCTATTATCAAATTAGTAATATTTTATTACTGATTATAGAATATTGAACATTAAGAGAAATATGTGCATGATTTACTTTATTTCTTAAGCTAAATTGAAAAATTATTGATACATGAACTTTTATGAAATCTTTTTATTGAAACATTAAAAAAACCCCAAACTTCTAATGAGAAAATTCATCCAATGGAAAAGGGGGTTGAATTCTGCATGCAATTCCACATCTGCACACATTCACTCATGGTCTCCATTTTGTCACATTACTTACTTTCAGCTTATTTGGTGCCATATTGTCAACAACCTGATTTTTCCTATCCAACTCCATCTATAATTATTCTAGTGGATGACAACCTATTTAACTGTGAAATTAAAACCTTACTGCATCTTTATTCTTATACTTCTAAGATTAACCTTTCATCATCCCAAAGTTCTTTGAGCAACCATGTTTATTTAGGAAACATTGGGTGCAGAAACTTGCCCCAGATGCTATTAAAATCTCCATTCAACAGAAACTAACCTAGAAGTTGACTCATGTGAGTATACCAACAATAAAAAATATAGTTCATTGATTGATTTTGCCATGTTATTTTTTTATTATATTTTTATTGTTGGGGATTCATTGAGGGTACAAGAAACCAGGTTACACTGATTGCATTTATTAGGTAAAGTTCCTCTTACAACTGTGTCTCGCCCCCAAAAGGTGTGTCAAACACTGAGACCCCATCCCCCTTCCTCTTTCCCTCTCTCTGCTCTTCCTTTCCTGCACCCTCCTTTCTCCTCTCTCTCTCTGCCCTCCCCTTTTCCCAACCCCACCATGTACCAGGTCATTAATTGTACTCATACCAAAATTCAATACATAGGATTCATACTTCTCCATTCTTGTGATGCATTACGAAGAAGAATGTGTTCTTCTTCCATCCAGGTTAATACAAAGGTTGTAAAGTCTCCATCATTTATAATGGCTGAATAGTATTCCATGGTATACATACACCACAGCTTGTTAATCCATTCCTGTGTTGGGGGGCATTTCGGCTGTTTTCACATTTTGGTGATTTAATCCTTTTATCATAAGGACACTTGCACTAGACTGTTTATCACAGATCAATTTGCAATGTTATTTTTTAAACAACAAATAAAATTGTACATATTCATGGAGTACATAGTGAGGTATAGATATATACAAGGCTTACTGATCAATTGGGGTAATTAGCATCACTGTCATCTCAGAAATTTATCATTTTTGTATGTTAGGAATGGTTAATATCCTCCTTCTAGATATTCAAAACTATATATTATTAACTACAGTCATCTTACAGTAGTATAGAACACTAGAACTTATTACTCCTATCTAGTTCTATCTTTGCATCCGTTAGCAAATCTCTCTCTACATCCCTTCCTTCCATTCTCTAGTATCCTCTGCTCTACTTTTCACATCTGTGAGATCAACTTTCTTTAACTTTCACATATCAGCAAAAATATACTGTCTTTAGCATTCTGTATCTGGTTTAGTTTACTTAATATAATATCTTGTTCAATCCTTGTTATCAGAAATGACAGGATTTCATTCTTTTTTTCTTTTAATGGCTAAAAAGTATTCCATTGTGATTTTGCTAGATACTTAATATTAAAAAAAACTTTTTCAGCTAATGTCATAGATCCTATTCATTTTGGATCCTGTATTTTTGTTTCTTTCTTATTTCGGGAAAAAAAAATACAAACACTAATTTTCCTAAATTTAACTCTGTAACTGCTTGATAATACACTTTTTCATCTGTTTTTAGCTATAAACACATGGATTTAAATAAAAAAAATTTTGTTTATTTATTTATTGCCTTTTCCTTTCACACGGTTTATAAAACTTCTTTGGGACATGACTCTTTTTCCAACCAAAAAGAAAAAAAAAAGGAAGATAAATGTGAAATGATACTTTGACAAGGTCAATGAATACACAGTCTTCATTTTTATCACTTGCAAGTAAGAGTTTATTTCAAATAAGCACTTTATAATTTTAACTTATATAAAATGGAGATAATTATTCTGGCTTGCATTCATATAATACTCAAAGTACTACACTAGACACATAAATATTTTATTTAATGATCAGAACAATCACTCAAGGAAAATAAGAAAAAAGCAAATGAAGGAAATTCCCTATTTTACATTAATCTAGGGAGCAGATCTGGTTTTTAAACCTAGGTCCCTATTAAGACACAATGCTATAAACTTAACTTCTACATAAGATTACCCACATATTTTCAAATCTTGCATTTATGAAATTAAAATTTGCATTGAGGGGTCTATGCTTTTATAATATAGCTTCAGTAGCAAAGAGCTGTTTATTGTGACTTAAAGTAAAAATTTGGAGGAGCATACAGCCAGATGTTCCAGTGCAGGAATTACAGATGTTAAGTAAGTTGATGTGTGCTTTAGGAAAATTGTAATGGAAGAAAAAGATTTAAACTTTTTAATTAACACTACTTGCAATCTTTATACCATGACTTGTTTGTAGGAATAGGTGTGCTTAGAAAAAAGTATTACCATTAAAAAGCTGATTCTATTGGCATCTTTTGTACTCATTAGGTAGAGCACAAAAAATGAGATATATTCAGAGAACATTTAAGAAAGTATATCTAGAGTAAAAATGTGGCTCCTTTACTTAAAATATGGAAACAAAACATTTTGGGGTAAATTTTGTACCCTACACATGATTTGCTGATATTTTTTCAATTTTGAAAAATTTTAAACATATCCAAAAGTTAAAAGAATTTTACAGCAAACAAGTGCATTCTCATCATCTAGTTCTATCATTGCCCTTTTACTTCATTTATTACATAGATACCCATGTATCCATTTTCATGAACATTAATTCAGTTTATACTTTGATGTTTTCTAAAACTTATTACAGAAACTGCTACAACACCCTTATGCATGCCTGTTATTAAAATAGCTCAACATTAATTTACCTTTTAATTTTTTAATTAATTAATTAATTAATTATTTTAGAGACAGGGTCTCACTATGTGGAGACCGGTCTTAAACTCCTAAGCACAAGCAGTCCACCTTGTTCAGCCTTCCTTTTGTCTGGGACTAGAGGCTCATACTACCATGTCTAGCTTATTTGCTATTTAATATAAAATTTTATTCAAAAAGTACATACATGATAAGTACACATGCTCTCAGTTCTAACAAATACACACAGCTGTGCAACCATTCCTCAATGGAAATATAAAACTTCACCGTGGGAATTTGGCTTATGCCTCTTCCTATTTAATATCTGTCCTTACACTCCAAGGGGCAACCATTTTTTGTTTTCCAAGATAGAATAGCTTTCTCCTCTTTAGATCTTTATTGACACATTCTCTTTCTGTAACAATTCTTTCACTTATCCGTTTTTCTAAGAGTCATCTATGTTATTTTTCTGTTGGTAATTCATTCTTTTTTATTGTTGACAAGTACATTGTACTCCATTGTTCGAATATACCGCAGTCAACCGAACCTCCTTCTCATGGACATCTGGGCTATTTCCACTCCAACACTTTATGTACAAACCTCTTTCTGCACGTTGTCATATCAGTACTTCTACATATACATGTTTTCAGTCCTCTTCTGTAAAACATGAATGCTTACTTTTATTAGAAAATAAAACAAAAAACAGATAGAACCTTTTTAAAATTCATTTTGTCATTTTACAGTCTCATTAAAAATGTGTAAAAATCTGAGTTGCAAATATTTGATATCAGTCTTTTTTATTTTTAGACATTTAGTGAATGTTATGCTATTGCACAGTGGCTTTTATTTTCACTTTGCTGAGACTACTTTTTTATGTTTATTCTGACCATTCACATATGCACTTTTAAAGTGTCCCCTCAACATGTTTTATTGTCCCTCCTACCTTTTATTTTTGTCATTTTACTATTGAACTGTGTGAGTTCACGTTTCCCAACTCCATACCCCTGGATAACAATGTCCTGAAAAACATTGACAATTTTTGAAAATTAGAAATTGAAAATTAAATTTCTGAGTAAGAGTCCACTTCTTGCCATTTATGTTGTTGCCTGATATGTGTATCAACCCTTGGTCCATACAATACTTGCAGCTTTATAATATTACTTGAAGTTGAATAATTTAAGTTCTCCAAATTTGCTCTTCATTGTCAAAGTAAAGGAGGTAGGTGTAGGTATAAAAAGACATATGAGAGATCTCTGTGGTAATGGAACTGATCTATATCATGAGCGTGATGGTCAATACCTGAACTTAATCATGTGATAAGATGCTCAGATGTAAGTATTAGAACTAAACATTTGACATTGGAATTTCTTCTTCATTAGGTCCTTGGTTTCGGTGATTCAAAGAATGAATCCATGGACCACAGATCAGTGGTACAACAGGGTTTATTTTACAGAAAAGAATACAGAGAAAAAACACCAAAGCTCCTGGCAGAAGGAAAAACCCAAGTGGGAGAAAATCTCTCTCTGCCTGGGTTCTTTGTCTAAGGGTATATAGTTGCAGGGTCTTCTGTAGTTACATTAGGCCAGGACTTGGAAGCAAGTGAATGGATGCAGTCCCTTCCGCTGGGGCAAGATGAATGAGTGCATTAATGAATGGCTAGAATCTATTCATGAAATTGGCCAGGCCTAGGAAACTTACATGAAATTGACCAGGGCAAGGAAATGAGGGGCCCCTGAATGTAAAATATCCCCCTTGGGACTGTAACACGCTCACAGGGGAGGAGTGCAGCCAGAGGAGGGCTCTCTAAGTCCAAGGGTGGTCCTGGGGGTGGCACCTGCAGCAGCGTGGGCTGTGTCCTGGTCTCCCTTAACTAATTAGAGACCCAGGGGCTTTCACCCAGCTCGCCCCTGTGTTGCACTTGCTTCCCCAGCTCCCGCCTACCCTAGTCTACCGCAGGGACACCCCCGGGCGGAGATGCTGAGGTGTGGCAGGTGGGGCAGAGATGCTGAAGGTGTGGCAGGTCCTCCGTGGTGGTTGGCGCTGACCAAGCCCAGGTGCACCCTCCCTGTAGCACGTTAACTCTCTGACTCTCCCTCCCTTTCCTCCCCCTTCTTCCCTCACTTTCTTTCACACATGCACACACGGTACACATAAGTAAAACTGGGGAAATAATGATCAGTGAATTCTATCAGTGTCAATATCCAGGTTGTGGTATTGTTCTATGAAGTGTTACTATTGAAAACTCCAAACATTTTCTGTGAGAGCTCCATACATATACACACACACACACACACACACACACACACACATCTATATTTTGATAGTGGTTTTTAAAGTTCTTAAAAAGCATCTGATATTTTATGCTTGATTTTGTAATTGAGCATGCTTGCTAAAGTAACAAAAAAAAATTGACATAAAATGCTTTTTAATTTATCCTTCACAATTAAAATTAAACATATTTATTAGAAAGTATCCCTTATTTTTCCTTCTGTAGACAAACCAGTCTGACTTCTTAGACTTTACAATTCTGTTTTGATGTAGCTGAGGAAAAAGGATTTTTTTCTTGTAAGGTGATGAGGGGAGAGAGCGAATGCAGTCCCCCGGTACCACAAATTATGCAGTCCAGTTTCCCACATTTGGGGAAATCCTGGGTCAGCTCCTCCCGAGTGCAATGCATAAACCTCGCCCTGGGAAAACCACCTTCCTGATCATGGTATCTCCCCTGCCAGGGAAGTATAATACCTTCTAAAATAATTTAGCACGCATATTTATCTATTTCATATGTTTATCTTAACAAATTTTAAATATATGTAACATTTTAAAATATAAAACTTAGAACTCACATAAATTAACAATATATTGTATACTTTTATACTTCATATTCTTTACAATTTCTCTTAATCTAAAAAATCTCATTGTTATTTCCTTAAAACAAATTAAAATCATAATGGCTTCATTTTGCTGCTATTCTATCTTTTTTGCTCTAGCGTATGCCACATGTCCCTAGACTACTAAGGCATTCAAGTATTTAAATTGCAAACATTTATTTACCTGCCATTCTGGACCTCTCTACTCAGAGCCTCTCTGGGGGTGAAAGTGAATATTAGTCATGTTTTCATAACTCACACAATCTTGCATGTAATAGGTCTTTGCTAAGTTTTGATTAATGAATGACTGACTGAAAGCATGCATGAACAAGAATCAATTTCTGTCGTCAGCCTATTGGGTTTGTGTAAGTTTTTTTATGAATTCCAAATTGAACTAGAATTGTCATAGGGGAGTTAAGGAATTACTCTTTTGTAGTAGAGTGTATATGCAAGTGAAGTGTACTGGATGTAATGTCATACTTAAAGGTTATAAAAAATTCCAGAAATGCTAAATTAATTTTACATCTTTTAATTCCACCAAATACAGTCTTGCCTCTCTATATTTTAAAGCTCTATTTCTTTTCAAAAATGCACATAAATAATCCAGGCTGTTAGCATCAAGATGATAATGGTTGTGACAGGGGGTAGGAAGGTAGAAGCTGTGGGATGACATACAAGGGCAGGTTCTGGGAAGTTGCAAATATTTTGGGTATCAGTTATATGCGAATGTTCACTTTGTAAAAATTTCACTGTTTTGGATTATAGTTATGATTTGTGGAATTTTCGGCAAATATATTTCAATAAAATCTAAAACAGAAAAGATTCTCATTATACCTTTAAGAATACAAAAATCATTAGGTGTTGATAATTTTTTGATATTATTTTGTAATGCTGCCTGGACACAGAAGTAGAAGAACTAAGCAGTGAAATGCTAATGGTAAGTTAAGAAATTAAAGCTAATTATTACAGTCACAATCTCTAATAGTTTTCTTCGTCAAACTACTGGCTGTGAGCCTATGACTGAGAGCCTTTCAAAGATAACGCTGTTTTGATTTTCAGATTGCTTTTTTATGCTGTCTGCTTTTCAATCTGCAGTTGACATTTTCAAGTAACTTTAGTTCATCCAAACGACAGTCTTTTTTCTTAGCATATTTTGTTTTTTATTTTCTTTATAAACAGTGCTATACTGAAACAATTTGCTCCTAGTAACTCTATTTTTAGAAAGAATATAATATTAATGTTTACTGTCTTTTCTATCTTATCAGTAAATAAAAACAAATAAATAAATAAAATTCTAGTTCAAGGCTTACATTTGTGTTATTTCAATGATAAAGGTATTAATGTCACTAATTTTAACATGTTTACTTTGACATCAAATAAGATTTATCCTTTGTGAAATAAATGGCATTATCAAGGTTCCTTGCATAATGACTTAAATAATTGAGTATATTTTCTTATCCAAATTGCCTTATATAACTTGTCATAGTTTCACACATCTACAAAGTAGTTACATCATTTCTTTTCAATGAAAAGGAAAGTAAAAAATACAGGAATGAGGACTTTTTGAATTTTTCATGACTCCTAACAATTTAGTCCAAATAATAAAGATGAAATTACAAATAAAATGTTCTGACACATTGATGCAGGGCAAGGTAGCACCACGACCTGCTGCCTTAGCCCTGTAGGTATTGACGCTCCTGCAGATGGAGGAACCAGCTTGCTGGAAAGGCTGGACACCTGCAGGGGAGATGCTGGCGCCTTGCTGTCTCCTCCAAGGTGGACTTCTGAGGGATGGCACCTTGCTGTCTCCTCCACATGCACTTCTGACTGGTGGATATCCTGTCAGTTTCTAAGGCCTGAGAGTTCATTGGACAGCTGGCTGTAACTGACAGGATCCACGCCCTAGCAGAACAACCCCCCTGCCACTATATAAACCCCTGAGTAGAGAGCCCGAAGACAGACCTCGAAGAGGGAGCAGGAGAGCATGTTCCCCTCCTGGGTTCTCTCTGCCAGGAGGTTTGGTTTTTGTAGTAGTTGTGATTTTTGGTTTCTGTAAATAAATCCTGACTTGCCACTGATCCTGTGGTCTGTAGATTTATTCTTAAAATTGCTGAGACCAAGAACCTGAAATTCCAGTATCAACATGTTCATAAAATTTATCTTGTGACAGTTCTGGGTGCAAGATTGTACATAGCATAATTTCAAACACTCACTTTCCAACACACATCTGCACACACATGCATATCCTTTCCCCAATGCACACCCTCACAGAAACATAGGAATAAAGTATTGTATGATTAAGATATACCTAATATTCTACATTAATTTCTTCACATTGATTTTTTAAGCAATTCATTACATTTATACTGTTTTATGTATTTGTCCAAATGGCCTTTGTTGACTACCAATTTCTTTACAGATTCAGTTTCTAACAGCCACTTTATAAGAATAAATCATCTATATTTTTACTTTGCTACTGTATCTTGCACAAACATCTACAACTGTGAATAAATACAGTATTGGCATATCAGGGGGAATTCCTGTGTTTATATATTAAATTCCCTTGGCATTATGAGCTCTGCTAAAATGTTGTAAATCTCTTCTTTGTCTATATACCTAACACTAAGGACAAAGCTTAACATGTAGTTATTGTTCAACTAATATTTGTTGATTTGATGCATGTTAACTGATATAAGGTATAACATTTATAAAGTAATTAATATTTCACCAAAACCATGATCTATTAAATGAAACAGGACAGGTGACACGGTCGTGCCCCAGCTAGCTCAGCCCAGCTGAGGTGGAGGACCTGGCACCTGTGCCTTGGCTGTTTTGGTGTGGCAGCAGCTGGCAGAGGAACCAGTGGGCTGGAAGGCGGGCAAGGGGGAGGGCCTACTACCCCCACCCTCACCCCCACCCCCATTGGAGGCTCCAATCACCAAAGGGGCCGGGCAACTTCTGGGGAGACACTGGAGCCTTGGTGTCTCCTTCCCCTTGCACTTATGACTGAGCACGGAACCCCCATTTCCTATGCCTAGGTCAATTTCGTGTAAGTTTCCTAGGGCTCAATTCCATGAATAGACTGTGCCCATTCATTAATACATTTATTCACCATGCTCCAGTGGAAGAGATTGTGTTCATTCATTTCCTGGCCAAGGAACCCATGCACCTATATATACCACTAGACTGAGAGAGACGGGCAAGAGTCAGAGAGCCTTTCCCTCCCGACTTGGGTTTTCTCTCCCTGCTGGGAGCTTTAGTGTTTTTGTATTCTTTTCTGTGAATAAATTCTGTCTTACCACCGATCTGTGGTCCGCAGATTTATTCTTCAAATCACCAAGACCAAGAACCTGAAACTCCGGTATCATTAATATTATAAATGTACACAAGCTAAGTAAGTATAAACATGAGGTAATAACAAATAGACTATTAGCATACATGATACATATCTTTAGATATGGTGTATAAATTTAATCAAAATAAGAAATGATGGTCACCACCCTTTTATTACTCATTGGATCAGTAATGGGGATGGTTAAATAAAACAAAAAAATTCGCTTATCTGAAATTAGCTTACAAAGTAAGACAGATATCCTTACTATAAAAGTAAATGTAAACTAAATAATTTATAGATTCTTTTATTAATAATTTTTTTACTGTTCTTATAAAAGTAATCATGTTCATTGGTAAGGAAGGCAGAATATAGTAACAAGTAAAGGACAATTTTAAAAATCAACTGTACTCCTCTTACAGAGGTATTTAATTTGATATGAACAATGTTGGTTCTTGTCATCTCAAACAGTTATTTCTGCCTACATGTGTGTATACATAGATAATGACTGATAAAATATGCATCATAAAGATTATCAAATTTTTATAGCCCTCTACCATTGTCTTGTTTAAGTTCCGATTTAAAAATTGAAATTGAAATAATAATATAAATATAAAATTCAATGTAAACATTTAGAAGCATTTTAAAATTATGTCCAATAATATTTTAATATCTGCACTATAATCTATAACATGCATATTCCATAAGGTAATCAGCTGACCCATTTAATCAGGCATGCATCTTTTAAAAAGTATTATGTTTGTAAACTAAACTCCTATCTATTATCTGTACATTAATCTATGCTGACAGTGCTGAGACCCTTTATGTGACTCTCAGATTTGAGGCTGATATTTGCCTTTGAAATTATCATATTCAATGATTTCATCACATAGATTAGGTAACTTACTTAACAAGGCATGTGTTATTATGCATCAAAACATTTGTGATAAAATCTGAATCTGTATATTAATGCAAATATGTGTTGATGTTCACTCTATAATTATTTGAAGACTAAATGAAATATATAAACTTTGTGCAATACCTCTTTGATATTCATCCAAAGTGCTAAATATGAGAAATGTCATGTTTCTTTGCTACTCAAATAAAACAGCTTTATAGGACTTTATAATCCTTTTTATTTACTTCAAGCTTAATGTAATAATATGAATCACTCTAATAAAAAAACACACATCTATTATATATCCATAATAATTAAAATTCAAATTAAGAAAAACTAAATTAAAATGGAAAAAATAAAACCTCATTCAATATATGAAAATAGGAAATTTTATTCATATGTGATACAATATTATAGTGGAGTTTTTGGTTAGATTTTACTTTATTCATTTTAATGCCCTTTTTTGATTTTAGAAATTATTTCCAATAGCAGGAAATTGTAATAACAAGGTATTTAGTTGAAATCTCTGCCGTTTATAGTAACAGGAAAAGTAATCTCATTTTGTGACTTCTTGTTAGAGAAGTTTTACTCTAATTTTCTTGAATCTACACTTAGGAGATAAAATCAGTGACAAAATATTTTTGAGTTGCTGCTATTGTGACCCACAGTTTGAATAAATAATTAGATTGATGGTACAATTTGCTCATATGCATAATAATTGAAAAATATCATAACTCAGGTCTATCACAATTTCAGTCACTATTTCTAATAATAGGTTAGTTTAGCACATCCATTCCTTATACATACGTAAAAATACGAAAAATAGAGGACTGAGTAAGTAAATCGTGAAAATATATACAAAAAATGTATTTTCTTGCAGCTTTAAAATTAATTATGAAACATCATAATAATTTAAGAAATGATTGGGAAGCAAGTCAAATAACTTAGGTTCATTTTTACAGCTTCTTGGTGTCATAGAAAATAAGCATTAAAATTAAATCCAGGCTGAATAGGTAGAGATCACCAAAGTGGAGTGAGCATTTTGATGCAAATGGAAAAAAGAAAGACTTTCTATAATAATGTGAAAGAAGCAATGAACCTGAGCTAAGAATGACTGTCTATGAGAATCTTGTTCTCACATATATAGTACAGGGCTCCCATCTCCTTTTAGACTCTGTCTGAAATCATTAGAAAGGTAATTGCAACTGTCTGTTCAAATACTGGAGAACAGCAATTCAGCAATACCATTCTTTTTTTCTTTTCCTTTCTATTCCATTCACTCGTAAATCTCTTCACTATGTCTGCATATGATGAGGGAAGAACATGCAACCCCTGAATCCCTTATAACCACTGAGCTATTCACTTCTAGAGTGAAATAGAATCTATTGTATTTAAAGTAGATTTAATTTTTTAAGACACTCTACTTTCTTGCTGGGAGTTTGGGTGTATTAATGTTAAAACTCTGTTAGGAAAAAATTACTTTATATCTGAGAAGCCAAATCAATGTGTCATTTTTCAAATAGTCTTGACATTCACTTAAGCCTTTAACGTAATTCACTGTAAAAATTTATTTCTACCTTAAGGTAAGAGTGTATTCCTTATAGGGGTTTGACTGCATCTTAATTGTCACTATCACAGTAACTGCAGTATTGTTATTAACTGCCTAGCATAATTATCACAATTCCCATACAAAGTTATTAAGTAGCTAAAATAAATGAACATATTAAACTGGTATGTTATCTAACATAAAGGTGATTGATGTTACTTAATACAAAGTACACAGGATGTGGTAGGATAAGTCATGGCTTTGTAGTTAAACAGTCCTAACTCTACTACTTTTTGTGACAGTTCATCATTTTTTAAATGAAAATAAAATACCAACATCACAGTATTAATTCAAAATAAATAAGATACTCCTAACAATGCCAGAAATGTTGTGATTTACTATTAAAATATATGTATTTTATATCTTTACCACCTTGTATCCCTTTTTAACTTCTCTTTCATATTTTTTTTGTTGTTTTTACTTTATTCCTAGAGAACCATGTATATTCATACTCTATAAAAATTTAAAAGTCTTTGAAGACTTTTTCAAATGTCACTTTCCACAGGCAAAATGATTTCTGTCCTTAACATTTGTTTCCACAGCTTATAGATAAACATACAGAGGGGGGAAAAGCCCAAAATGCCTACTTTCCCCATTAGATTATAATCCCTGTTAGTTGTGTTTTTAGTCGTTTTAGTCCCCCAAGCAACTAATACTGAGTATTTCTTACATTAGCACATTTTATAACACAGTTGAAATTATGTATATTTTAACATAGCTGTACATTATTTGTTTATAACTTCATGGAGAACTGAAAAATGTTTTGCATATTTCAAGGATGTTACTTCAATTAATTTATCCAAAATTTGCTTTTTTTGTTTGACCAAAAATCATATTCAATAGCAGAGGATAAAACAGTTTGTAAAGCACTTGTTGCAGCCATCTTAAACACAAAATGTTATTGGTTTGTTCTCCATAAAAGAGAAACTATTTTCAGAAGATTCCTAATACTAATTGTAACCCACACCTGATGGCTGTAAGAGGAGACAGAAAAATATACTTGCAGTTCTTGTGATATTTATAGATACTAATGTTTTCTTAAAATACTTGGGTTGCTGATTAAGTCAATTTGACTCCAGATCAGTCAATAGAAAACTATTTTATCATTATTGATCAACTACAGATTTGCATTTGGTGGGCTTGTTGCTTTCTTATTCAAGTACATTTTAGTCTGATGTTTAAAGAAAAAAAAAAAAAAAATACTCGGGAGGCCAGTAGGCTGAAGAGGGCTCCAGCACCGTGGTTTCACCCATGTAAGCAAACTAAAGCCCAATGTAAAAATAAAGAAAACCCAATGCTTTCCCAATAAGAAACCACCAACTAGACTCTAACTAGGCCCTGGTCTCCCAGATGGAGTGGGAGGGACCCTGTAGTTCCCAGGGGCTTTCTTGATCTCCACCACCACCAAGACAGTTTGTAGCTAGGATGTGTGGACTGGAAAAGTTTTACAAAGCTTCTGGGGGGTGGTCTATGATGTATTTTTTCCAGCCACTTTGGGGAACCACTGGTAGGAGGGTCAAGGCAAGCTCTCCAGAGCGGTGGAGCTGTTCGCAGGAGAGAAAGCTGAAGGCTTCTATGCTAAGGCACCACGCTGAGTTCCTTCAGTCCTTATGAAGTAGTACTTTTTCCAGGGGTGGGAACTTCTTCGAACGGTCCCACTTTGTACCACAGCATACCCAAGAGAGGGAGTCTGAGCGAGCCCGGCAGGAGGCAAACCAAGTGGCAAGCCCCAGGCGCGCAGAGGTCGGCTCCAGTTTTTCCTGTGGCCAAGGGGACAAGCCCTACTCAGGCTGCCGAAGCTGCTTTTCTGGGCTTCCCAGGGTGGAGTGACTGGGCCTGGGTCTGATCGCTTCCAAACTGGGACTGGGATGGGGCCCCTCTGTTCGTGCAGAAGGGCTGGAGGCTTCTGCTGCCGCTGAGGAGCAACGGCCGGCGGAAGCTGCCACTCCGGGCCTCTCCAGGCCTCTCCAGGCCGGCTCACTGAGTTCCGGCTTGATATGGTGGAAACTCAGGGTCCAGTCTCCTTTTACTGCTCTACCGGCCGTCATTCCCGCCAGACGCAGGGGAGGAAGAGCTGGCCTCTGCCTCCTCTTTCTCTGGTTGCCATGGGAAGGTGCCCGGTCCAGTCTCCCTTCCGGCTCCTGCACGTGGGAGGCTCGTCCAGCCTGGGTGTCTAAGCCAGGTGGGCGTTCCCCACAGCACAGGGGCGGCAGGCCTCACCACCAGCGGGTCTCCAGGTGGGGATGGGCGGTGTGCTCGGACTTGACGTCTGCTAGAGCCACTTTGCTCTTTGTTAGGCAGGAAAGGGGTAAATTCAGGGAAGGAAATGTCCTGGTGCAGGAAAGCCGGCGCTCTGGCACCTTGTGGCACTTCTTATGGGGTGAGAGTTCCCACGTCTCCCTGCTCACCTGCTCTGCCACTGTCTTCTCTCTCTCTCCGTCCTGTTTTTCGCCCTTGCAGCCCTTCTCCATGGGTGCGCAGGATGCTTCTGTTGCCCGACCCCCACCCCACCTTGCTTTCTATGCCGGAACTGCAGTTGCCTCCAGTTCACTTCAGTCAAACCTTCCTTTCCAGACAGGATAGTCCCTAAGAGGTGCCTCTAGTCCTCCACGTTGCCCCAACCTCGCTTCTTTTAAAATCTGCTCTAATGAATAGATGCATCTGAAGAGTGGTTTCGAGTTGGGCAGTGGGTGGAACAGTAATGGTGTGACTTTGTGGTAGCTTACTGGTCTGCTCCAGTGTTCACCTAATTTTGAAGAGGCCAAAATTCTTACTAAAATGACTACCACCTTACTGCATCATCAAAATCTTTAAAGATGGATGATCCTCATTTCCACTATCCTTGAAGATGCAATATTATTATTTTTTATTTACCATATTGGCCAGATAGAGCCATTTCACAGGCTCTCATATGTGCACCAACACTGTTGAAGGCCTTATCTGGCAGGCCAAGGACCAGTGGGTGGGTTGTGCCAACTACCAAATATGTACAATCCAAGTACACTTTGGGGGATTGGACAAATTATCAAGTGGATATGATGATCTCACAGACCTAGTCTAAACCAGACTTTGTCTAGAAGTCCATTTGTTACCTATCCTTAATACATCCCCACTCTGATGAGGGCAATGAGTAGTGATGTGAAATCAGATCCTTTGTTTAAGAATTCTTGAAATGTTTAGACATTTTATGACACCAGTGTATAGTTACTTGAGTAGATGGTCTTAGATCCTTTTGAGAAAGACTGAAATGATCATTATGGTGTGTACTTGCTATGGTGATATAGGGTTCTTCTCCCTGAGTACAAATTTCCTCTAGGTCACATGGGTTCTGGGATTGAAAACTGGCTCACAACCCCAAACTGGGGGATGGATCATGATTTCCTGTTGGGGAGACTACTGTTAAGTTTCTGGCTATGCCTCCTTCATTTCTTCTGATGACATAGACGGGATGTACCCTTCTCAGGTGACTGTTTGGCCCTGGGTCTTTTGTGTTTTTTCCTCTGTGGTTTTAGGTTTTCATTATTGTCACTGCTTTCAGTAAGCCCTGTTGTTATAACAGGGCTCTGTTTTCTATCTGTAGTTTTGCCTCATGGGGGAGAGGCTTCAGTGAATTTTTTACCAACACATACCTTACATTCTTAGTAAATGAAGAATTTTCTGTATAATTCCACTAGCTTTACATGGTTTATGTATTCCAGATGGCCACTTCCCTGAATTTTTTAATTCTCTCCTATACTGTCTGCCTCAGTAATACTAGAATTTTAATTTTGATCAGAAGGTACCTTCACTTTTTCTTATGTTAGAGGTTATCCAAGTAGCAAGTTCATGCTGCCTCCTAAATACAGCTAGATTGTTAAGTGTTGTCTTTGGAGAAATACTTTCCCTATGCTATCTTATGTTTTGGCCCCCTTGATTGAGCAATCTAGTATTTCTGTCCTACACACATACCCTGCTCCTTCAATTACATGCTGCCAAAATTTAGCCTCATCATGGTATAGTCTTTCTCTTGTGTTAGGAGATCCAGCATGTGTGGGCTGGAGTGTGCTGTTGACCCGCATTGTAGGTTAGTGACCAAGATGTGAGGTGAGAACAGATAATGTGAGGAACTCACCTATTTCTTTTCAGGGAAGAAAAATTGAAAATAATTTTTAATAAGAATATGTTCTTGTTATTATTTTTTAACATAACAAATGTAGCAGAGAATTCATTCTAAAAATATATATGAGTGTCAAAAAAAAAAAAAAAGGAAAGAAAAAGAAAGAAAGAAACCAAATGCTCTGCACTGGAAAATAGAATCCAAAGTCCAGAAATATTTTCCAAGTTTAGAAAAATGAAAGTTAATAGGAACAAATAATAAATATAAATACTGAATATAAAAACAGTAAATGCACATATGAAATAGGGAGGGATATAAGACATTAAGAGTATTACTGTTCCTCCACACAAAATGAGCCATTTTTACTCTTAGACTTCCAAGATTTTACTTTGTCTTTCAAAAGTTTGATTAAAATAGGTCTAGGTATGTGTCTTTTTGTGTTTTTACTACCTGGAGTTTCTTGCATTTGCAGATTAATGTTTTTCACCATATTCAGGAAGCTTTTGGCCACTATTTATTCATATAATTTTCTACCCCTTTTCTTCCTTCTCTCTTTCCAGTACTTTCACAATTCCTAATATACCTCACGTGTGTAACTAATGCATTTTGTTTACATTTCTTTTCTTTTTTTTTCATTCATTTTCTTTATGGTTTTCGGAATGAATTATCAAATTCTGTTGATTTATCTTTGAGTCCATTAATTGTTCTGGTATCTCAGATCAATGATTAAATCCTCTAGTAAATTTTTAAAATTTCTGTTACTTTATTTATCAACTTCAGAATTTTCATTTAGTTTTCTCTTATAATATTGATCCCTTTATTTTCTCTTACTTGATAGTTTATTATCATCACATTTTCCTTTAAATCTTTAAAGATTTATATCTTTTGCTCATTGAATATATTCATTTTCTGTTTTCATATGTTTTGGTTAATTTGAAGACATTTTCTGCCTTAAAAAAATTCAATTGAATGCTTTTCTTTTTCCTGTAAATGGGTTACACTTTCATGTTTCTTTGCTTTCTTTTACTTATTTTGAATGGGAAAGTCAGACAATACATTGAAGTAAGTCTAGATATACAGTGAATGAAAAGATTATAATTTTTATAAACAGGTAGATTTGTGTCCGTCATACTTAGATATGTTAGAGATAGATAAGAGGTATACGACCTTAGGTATCTTACATAAAATTTCTGGAGCTCAGATTTGTTAAACTGTTCTATAGGTGAATTTCTTTTTCTTTCCTCAGGGAACGGGAAGGTAAATGTGTAATGCAGAAAATGTTGATAATCCCCTTCTTTATAAATTATGAATGTTATGTGAGGTTATTACCTAATATACCCCCAAACTCAAGATATTAGCTACAAATCATCATTCAATTGTAGCTTCCTATTCTTGTTCGAACTGGATTATCCTTGTTCAAATTATTCCAAAATATTTTGGAGTTTATTTATAATGATAGCTATTGGCTCAGTTTTCTCAGGCTGCTGTAACAAAATATCTTAGACGCTGTGGCTTAAACAATAGGTATTTATAGCTCTCATTTCTGGAGGCTAGAAAATCCAAGATCCAGATGCTAACAGATTCAGCTCCTGAAAAGGGAGGGCTTTTTGCCTGGCTTGCAGAAGGCTACCTTCTCACTGTGTCCTCACATAGTCCTCTTCTTGTAAATATGCCAGTCCCATCATGAGAATCCCATTTTCATGAATTCATCTAAACCTAATTATCTCAGAACGGCCCCAACTCCAAATACCATCACACTGAGGATTAGGGCTTCAATTTATGGATTTGGAGAAGTAAACATTCCAATCATAACAGCTATTTTTTTAAATTTAAAAATGAAAGTCAATTGATATATTAATGATGTAAATAATAGTTGATGACCAGAGACAATTTTAATACATAATGTGCTTACAATGTAAAATTTGCATAATAGAATGAATAGCAAAGGCATCAGAATACTTTGAATGTACACACTGTACCTAATGCTTTCTTGTCTTCAGCCTGCTTGTTTGACATTACTCAATTCCAACCTACCAATCTCTTGTATTCATATCTACTCTGAGGAAGGATGAAAGGTAATCCTGAAATCTGACCATGTACATAGAAGCTCAGAGATTTTTGCATCAAACTGACTGCATGTACATCTCATTAATTGCTCAAGTGCATATTTATGTCAGATTTTTAAAGTAACAAAAATTTGAAGAACATTTCCTAAGCTCTGGTTAAAACAAGAGAATAAAAGTAGAAATAGGTCCAATTTGCAGCTGAAATATTTGTTATTTTCTTATGCTGAAATATAAAAAATTGACCCAGAAATAATTGCAAAGGCAAACTGTAACTCTTTGCTCTTCGGTATTTCTTAGCAGAGCTTGCAGGACTAATTTATACTTACGTTGTACCTATCACTATGTCAAGACAGTTTATTGGAAAATTATTAACTGAATTCTTTTAGTACAAAGCTGAATGGGCTGAGAAAAATATTTTATGTACATGTTATAAACTATTCCTATTCATTCACTAAAGCATCTAATCTTACTATTTTATTTTTGTGATTTTATTGGATAAAATAATGCCTTAAAAATACAATCCAATTCATTACTGCTACATTGGAAGATGGGTCTGGTTTGGAATAGAATTTATTTTTACTATGTTATTAAATTAAAATCAAGCCTACTATATTTCTCACCTTATATTTTGGAACTCCAAAGGTAATTTTAATAGTCTACTGTGCACATCTGCTGTCCCTGGTCTTCTGTCATGTCTAGGTAGTGTATTTATTTATATGCTTTTGCTTTGTTGCTCAAAAAATTACTTTTACACTTTCTAGTTCTGCATCATGACTCTCGAGTGGCCTTGGATAAGCATGAGTGGATCACTGCACTGGCACCATCATAAAGATAAGTGTTTTCTACACTCTGGTTGGAAGATGCTATCAAAATAATCACCTACTTGTGTTTTGAAATACAGCAAGAAACACGATGATGAAATTTGAACAGTAGCTATCATGTTAAGCCATGTCCCTTTTCCTGTGGGAGAAATTGTGGTGAATTCAATTTTTCTTTTGGTTAGATGATCCCTAGATTTATATTTCAGTTCCATTACTTACTGTTTGCCTCTCCACAAGTTAATCAATACACTCTACTCTACATTTATTAATAATAATACTCTATTATCCCTTTCATCTCACTTTGTATGACCCTCCCAGAAAAAGAGAAAAGGAAAGAAAAAATATATTTGGGAAAAAACCCAAATACCTTATTTCTCTGTGTTCATATTGAGGCAGTTTTATACTGATGTAGAAAATTCTACAACAGAATAGATGGGGAGCAACTAAATATTCATGGTCATTAACCTAAATGTCTATAAATTCTAAAATGATTTTTTGGTCTCTGAATCAGCTCCCAAAGAATGGTTATTTCACTCTTTTCTACCCTTCAAATCCCCTTGTGCTATGCTCACCTCCACCCATATGTCTTTCTTACTGACAATGGATGAGTTAACATTTTATTATGTACAGATATTTGGAGTTGTCAGATAAAATTCCTTCAGCGTCCTACTATCATAGGTATACCTATACCTATATCTGCAGTCAAATTCTTTTACATGTTGAAATACTGGGGTTATTATTAATATATATATATATATATTTTTTTTTTTTTTATTTCTTTATTTTTTATTGTTGGGGATTCATTGAGGGTACAATAAACCAGGTTACACTGATTGCATTTTTTAGGTAAAGTCCTTTTTACAGTCGTGTCTTGCACCCCAAAAGTGTGGCATACACCAAAGCCCCACTCCCCTCCCTCCTTCCCTCTCTTTGCTCTTCCTTTCTGATTTCATTTCTTTCTTTTTTTTTTAAGCAGGAACTCAACTTTCTTGCGTCAAGCAGCCGCTTATATAGAGCGTGGGGAAGGGGTGGGGAAAGAAGGCGGGGGATGAGGTGCGTGACAGGATTGGGCCAATGGCATGGTACCACGTTGGCTGTATCTAGATAGAGGCAGTTTCAGGCCGGGCCTTGCTGAGTCATTGCTATGCGGAAGTAGCTCGATGGATCTACTTCTAGTCAGGCTTGGGAAGTTGCACTAGGCCTCAGGCACATGGCAGGGCCCAACAATTCCCTCTTTTGTTTTTTGTATGGC
>CAUYPK010100387.1:0-15521 GCA_963574355.1 Loris lydekkerianus | reverse complement strand
ACTATGTTCTTGGCTGTGCAGAAGCTTTTTAGTTTGATCAGGTCCCAGTAGTGTATTTTTGATACTGCTTCAATTGCCTGGGGAGTCCTCCTCATAAAATATTCACCCAGGCCAATTCCTTCAAGACTTTTCCCTGCACTTTCTTCAAGTGTCTTTATAGTTTCATGTCTTAAGTTTAAATATTTTATCCAGTGAGAGTCTATCCAAGTTAATTGTGAAAGGTGTCTGTCCATTTAAAATCTTATACAGGTTTACAGCAAGTTCACCCAGAACCATTTTATAAATATGGAATCTTTTCCCCACTGAATGTTTTTAATTGGCTTGTCAAAGATCAAATAATGGTAAGTAGCTGGATTCATCTCGTGGTTCTCTATTCTGTTCCAAACATCTACTTCTCTATTTTTTGTGCCATTACCATGCTGTTTTGATCACTATTGATTTATAGTACAGTCTCAGGTCTGACTGTAAAGGTTTTAACACAGTAACATTTATTACAATGATTTGGCTCTTCAAGTACTCTAGAATTCAGTATGCCTTGCTACATAAAATGACTTTTAAAACTCCCATAACCTTCCTATGTTCTATAACTCTACCCCACATATTTCTAAAAATCCTCCCACTATGCCAGCATCACATTAAGCATTCATCTAATGATTTTGTGTTGATGAAAGTGGCTTACTTCCAGGACTTGTTGTTAAGTTACTTATTATGCTTTCTTGTGAGATAAATGTCCCCAGCCCTGGGTAAGAACCCCAGCTCAGCCTGACCATATTATCTCAGTGATCTCAGGTACTCTGTCTCTACATTTTTTAAAGGATTATATTACTTTTAATACCTCTTATCTCTCTGCCTGCAAAATTCATCCTCCAGGGTACAGGTGAGAGAAAAGCATTATCTCCAACCATCTTTGTCTCTCTGTGACACATTGTCAATTCTCCACAGGCTAATCACATTTCAGAATAATTGTATTTGGGGATGTATTTATCTGGTGCTAATCTTATCAAAATCGCATCTTTGTACAACATCCGATTTTGACATGATTCCACCAGATTTTCTCTGTGTTCCCACCTGAACTCTAATCCTCCCAAATGTAAATAGCTGCCTTGACTCTTTTCCCTCTGCTTGGTGGTCAGCTATTGTCAGTGAAAGGGAGAGCTTGCTTTTGTTTGAACTGGCTGGGTTTCAATTGTGTATCCTACTCCAGACAGTGATGTTATCATATGACAATATTTATCAGGACTTTCTATTAGCTTGAACTTAAGTTTTAAAACTGTTTTGATTAAAATATAGTTGATTAAAATCATAAATGCTGGCTTAACTACATAACATATATTTTGAATCAATTCAAAGAAGCACATATTGGCACACTTCACACAGCACTGAACAGAACAGAATAAAGATGAATCAGATTTTGTCCCTGACTTTAAGGAAGTCACCATTTATATATTCTGTATATAATAAGCCTAATCAACTCTCATGTCTGGGAAAAGTCGTCAATATCAGCTTAACTTTACAGATGATTTCCAAGGAGTCTGCTTTTTCATTCTTAACACTCCTAATTAACAATAATAACTAATACTTTTTTGAATGTTCTTTGTGTATCAGGCTCTGTGCCAAGTACTTGACATACACAAGTGATTCAAATGTGTGTCCAAGTTCAAGAGCATTAGTGTGGCCCATTTTTATATGTGTTTATATAATACACATTAGAATGTGTATTAGAATATAGAGGATTCTAATGTACTCTAGAGGGGAAAACTGCCTTTTAACACCACCCCAGTTATAAATGAATGTGAATCTTAGGAGAAGCAACTGAGACATACATATTTTTAAAACCTCCCAAAGGCATTGCTAGTGAAATACTATCTTAATTAAATAATGTTTTTTCATTGACCTTCCTCTCTGTTTCAAACTTTATCTTTTATCTGTCTTTTGGTCTTTGCACTAGTATCTGCTGTATTAGATTCTCCAAGGATCTATAAAACTGACCAGAACATGGGCCTTTGAGCCCCAAGTCCTCAATCTGTATCAATTATATGAGATCCCTGAGCTGAAAAGGGACATTTCTATGCAGAATTTAAGTGCCCTAAGATTTAAACTTTGGAATCTAATACATTCTGTCCTAGCTGCACAATTAGTAACTATGTGACCTTGAACAAGATGGTTGACTTCCCAGAACTTCAAGTTCCTCATCTGTTAAATGGAGATAACATAGCCCCTTTTCTGGAATTTTCTCTTGATAATTAAATTAGATTATGAAACATGTAGGCTGTTATAAGGAACAGGCAAAGAATTGTTCTCTGCACCATTTCCCATAGATGGGATGAACTTTTGTTTATTATTTTGAAATATTTTCCAACAACCCTGCAAACACATGGTGTTCCCCTCCCATAAATTCTGGTCAAAGACTATATATTTGGTAAACCAATTTATTAGTAGATAATGGTCAGTGTCAGAGTGAGTGGCTAAAAGGATAGACTTGAAGGCCTAAGAAAGAATCTATATTTGAATCCTGACTTTTTAGCTTATTAGCTGTGGAATTTTGAGTGAGTAATTAAAGTGTCTAGGGCTGTTTTAGCTTGTTAAAATTGAGATAGTATTAGTTGTTATGAAGGCAACGAATTAATCCTAGTGAAGCATTTAGTGGAGTATGTGGCATATTATAAGCAATTTAAAATGTTCAGCATGATTACATTTATTCATAATATTATTAAGCATGTCTATAAACTATTCCAGCCAAATCCAGTTTGCTTTCTGGATTTTTATTGCTATAAATGAAGCTCTATTAGAACACAGACTCATTCATTTACAAATTGAGGCTGTTTTTTGTTGTTTTTTTTTAATTAAATCATAGCCGTGTACAATAATGCAATCATGAGGTGCAATGTGCTGGTTCCACATACAGTCTGAAATATTTTCAACGAACTGGTTAACATAGCCCTCATGTCATTTTCTTAATTATTGTGTTCAAACCCTTATATTCTACACTTAGTAAACTTTGCCTACTCCCTTCCAAGATGCACCCTAGGTGTGGACTTTTTTTTAAGTAGACACTAGCGCATTTAAAATTGAACAGGTGGCTCCCACTCCATTTCTAAAGAGCAGTACTGCTGAGTGCTTGGGCTTCTGGGTTCTTCCCCATTGAGGCAGTCTTGGCTCACTTGCTAGGGAGGAGTCTGCCATTGGTTCTCTGAGTGTTCCAAGTTTCTGCTCTATGGCTATTTCCCCACTTTAGCTATAATTATATAACTCTGCAATAAATATATACGTGGGTCATTATGAAAGTTTTGAGATACACAAAAATCAAGAAATATCTGCACAGATACAAACATATGAAGCCCTTCCAGCAACACTGGTAAGCCAAGAGTTGAAACCTGCACAGGTGAATGAGAAAGGATGCTGTCAAATGCTTCATGGAAGTGAAATACATGTAATAGATCATAGCACAGTCTTTCTCAAAAGTTTTACAGTGCAATGGCCTCAAGCCTGTGAAGTGAGGGCTGTCTCTCTACCCGGGTTTTGGTTTTAACTCCAGCTACTGGCATTTAGAGGGTACGCGTGCTCGTTTCCCATGGTTACTGTTACAAATTATCATAAAGTTAGTGACTGAAAACAACACAAATATATTTTCTTATATTTCTGGAGGTCAGAAGTCTGAAAAGGGTTTCACTGGGCTAAAATCAAGGCATAGGCAGGACTGAGTTCCTTCCAGAGGGTCTAAGGAAGAATTCATTCACTTGCCTTTTCCAGCAGCTAAGACTACCCCTGTATTCCTTGGCTTATGGCCCCTTCCTCCAGCTTCAAAGCCAGCTGTGCAGCATCTCCAAATGTGTCTGATCCTGATTCTCCTGCTTCCCTTTGTCACCTATAAGGACCCTGTAATTGCACTGAGCCTACCTGGAAAGGCCAAGATACTCTTACCACATGCAGGATTCTTAGCCACACCTCCTTTGCCATGTTAAGTTGATATTCCACAGATGAAGCCACGCTTGCTTAAGTCTTAAGTCCTGGAGTCCTGTTACTCTCCTGGAGTGCCTGCCCTTTCCCTGTCTTTCCTTCATCCCTGAAGTGGTCCATCTTTGGTGCCTAACTCATAAGCCATTTCCCCAAATGGGATCATCTCTTATAGCCCTTCCTTATGCCTCTTTCACCTGAACTCCTGAGTCTCTGTGTAACTATTGACTTTAAATACACGTATTGCCACTTTTCTCCACTGGACACTAGTGCATGGACTACACCTTATGCTTCCCTAACCCTCTCAGATTTCCCTGGAGCTTAGCACCGAGTTGGGCACTGTGCAATGTAAAGTAAAGGTCCAATTGCTCCCACAGCTCTGCCAGGAGCAACCTCCCCACACATGAGTCGAAGATGCCAGGCACTGTACTGTGCCTTTTTTCTTTTTTTCTATGATGACTATTAACACAGCAGCCTGGCATTAACCCAAGTGAAGGTGGGAGGGTTAGGTGCAAAGTCATTTTAGCAAAATGTGCACTGCTTCACGCCAAGCAGAAATCAAATATTGTGATGCTACACTATGGGGAAAAGTACATTATATTGGCATTGCCCCAGGATCCAAAAACACAAATGGCATTAACTCTTTAGTGACTGTCTTCTCAACAACATTTTGTCCTTCCCATGAAGGCCTTCCTGCCCACACCTCCTCTCCCAAAACAACACACACATATATCTAGACTTTCCTCTGAAGAATTTTAAATAATCTTCAAGACTGAGATCTTAGCTATGCAATTAGCTATCTTATAATCACAGGGTTGCTCAAGTTGTTCTTGATGAGAAGATGATGATGATACTGATACATGAAGATGATGTCCTGATTGCTTCTGGCATTAAAACAAAATTTAAAAAACTAACATGCATTATGATTTACTCATTATTGGTCATCTTTGTAAAACAGAGTTAGTTGGCTATTTTACACCCTTGCAAAATAATTTGCATATTCTATGCAATGTAAGAACATTGAATTTGGAGTCAAGAGATAGGCTCTTTTAGCCTCAACTCAGTCAATGATTTGGTGTTGAAATTGGGAATGTCCTTGCACTTCTTTGGGCCGCATTTGGTAACATCACCTATACAATCAGCAGGTTGAATTAGATGATGTTTCAGTTAGAGATGTAACAGACTCAAGACTCAGCTAGCCAGCAAGAAGAGGGGAATGACTTTTGCATGGACAATCAGCAGAATCTGCCATGGATAGCTTCTAAGTTTCACTCTGCCTTGGACATTCCATGAATAGCACTTCAAAACCTATCATTAGGCAATATAGTGGTCTCGCTACATTGGTCCCTAATGTATACAGTGTTTAGTCTTGGTTTGGATTATCAAGTTAATGTCATTAGCTTGGATATGACAGCTAATCATTATCAAGTTAATATCATTATCAGGATAATGTCAGCATCCCGCAGAACACAGGGTGTGGTGTGGTGGGGGAATTGCCCATTTCCTTAGCCTCCACTTTCTGTTCTCTTATTCCTCAAAGAGACAGGCAAGAAGAAGGCAGCCATGGACCCAACGAGTGGAAGGCTGATGTAGCCAGGAACACCACTTCAGGTGGATACGCTTTCCTCTTCCTCAGAAGCCAGGCCAAGAGGTTTTGGGGGGTGGTTACCATCTCTGCAAAGCATCCCTTACTTCTTGTTTTCTGCAGTGGACATTTGTGAGTTTTGTCTGACCTCTGTGTGTAACTCCTTATTCCAGTAATATTGTCTTCCTGAATTCTACCTTAGGAAACTTTCTCCCATGATGAATGTAGGCTCTGTGGAGTCATCAAGAGGCTATCCAAGGAAGGCCAATAGAATAGTGTTCTTTGGAGACTGAATCTTTCTCAGAATGACAAAGGGGTGGAGCATCCTGAAGGCAATGCTGGAGGCTGCACCACCTGCTCTGGACCCTGTCCTTCATGGCCTGATTCTTCAATTCCTCCTTGCCCTGCCAATAAATGCCTTCTCTGATTAAGGCAGCCGTAGTTAATGCCTCTTTCTTGCAACCAACTCCCCAAACCTGACGGATATATTCATTAATTGCATTAACTCATCCTAGGTATTTGTAAACAGTAAAGAGTCTGTGATGTTCAGAGCAAACACTCTGGCCAGGGTTCTGTCCAGTTTCTGCCTCTAATCAGCTAAATTATCTGGTACAAACTCCTTCTCCTCTCTGGGCCTCAGTTTCTTCATTAGTAAAATGGTGGGTTGGACCAGACCAGTAGCTCTTCTCAGAGGGCTTTAGGACTCCCTCCAGAAAATCCTCAGGGGTCTATGTAGGGAGCGTAAGAGCACCCATTATAGTAAGCTCTAAGCCTCCCACCTCACTTCAATTAGAATAGCTCTGCTTTCATCCTATTTACTTATCTAGCAAGAGATTTTTATTTTATTGGTCCTCTGCTAAAAATAAATGTCTGAACAATGCAGGACAATATGATCTCTAAAGGGCCCTTCCAGCTCTGATGTTCTGTGATTCTAAGCAGGTAGAATATTTGGTAACATCTTTTCATTCATCAGCATAATTGGGAGTGTAGGAATGCCTGCCAAAATGTAATGTATATCTAAGTAAAATCTTCTGCGTGCAAAACAATGGCAATGAAGGACATTCAGAAAGAGCAGCCTGGGTGGAGGGACTTGAGACAAAGCACAAATCCCTGTTTTTCAGTTCTGGCCACCCCAGGGATAGAGCTGGGGAAGGAACCCCACGGCAGCTTGACCAGTTTCTGCTATTGTAGAGCAAGACTGCACACTCAGAAGTGGACTGAATCTAGGCTCCATCCTTTCCTTGGGTACATTCAATATTTTGACAGCTTTCAATTGGTTATCATTAATATTGGAAAATGTGATAAAAAATATAGTTTCTTTTTTTTTTTTAAACTGGAAAGTATGACAACATAGGGCTCTTGTTTCAGCAGGACAGCAATCAATCGGAGAAGAACAGTGACTGTCTCTTCTGCACCTTGCTCCAGGCCTCTCCGCCTTCCTATACACTTGCCCTGAGACTGGGTGCTGGCTTCATGTGGCCAGTGCTTGCACTGTGCCTCTCCACATATCCATTACAAAGCAAGAGCAGGTGGACCATCAGAGAAATGGAGAAACAAGCCAGACTAAGAAAGACATGCTTTTTTAGAAAAAAACAGCAGAGGTACTACCCTTCTCCCCAGGGGACATTTGGCAATGTCTGCAGACAATTTTGGTTATCACAACCAGGGAGGGTGCTACTGGCATGTGGGAGGGCAGAGGCCAGGCAGACTGTTCAACACCCTCAAACACACAGGGCAGCCCCCACCACAAAGAATCACTTGACCCCAAATGTTGACAGGACCTGCTGTAGAGAATTTCTGTGGGTTTAACATGCCCCAGCCTTCACTCTTTTACATCATTTGACTGAACCCTGCCCTTCAGTCCTTAGTGATACAGGCCCAGCTTTGGTGATTAAGGAGGGAGAGCAGGAAAATTAGGTTCTGTCCTGGTGGGCGAGGGTGAGGACAATGATAACAACTCCAATATGGGTACAGTGGTCTCCATGCCTGCATCTCCCCAGTTTTTGTTCTTATGACCCTCATAAGTACCATGTGAGAAGGTGCTATTTCCACAGCTATGGCTCAGTGATGCCAAGTCCCCTCGCTTTAGGCTTCATAGTATGTAAATGTCAGGGCAAGGCCCACGACAGAGATATGGTAGTCTGTTCTGGGCCTGGGTCCTCAGCTCTGCCTCAGATTTTGTGAGCCAATCCACAGTCTTTCTGTTATCCCACATGCACTCTTAGGTAGAGTGTGATGCTACCAGCAACCACAGAGCCAGAGTGATCGTCTACCCACTGTGCTATGCTGACCCCAGAGTGCATGGACCTTGCTAGAAATGGCAAGCAACTGCTGTCTAGCAAATCTGTTGGGACTGGTAGACACAGAGTTCTGGGAGATAAGGAAGGTTAAATACAAGAGATGGGCACAGCTAGTCCCTATAAATGCCTCAACTGAGGAGGTTTAACTGTGCCAAGACCCAGGGATAGCAAGTTGACATCAGAAAGTCAAAGAGGGAGCACAAAAATAAAATGTTCACTACTGTTTATCCATCCATCATCCATCCATCCATCCATCCATCCACCATCCATCCATCCACCATCCATCCATCCATCCATCCTTTCAGCACATATTTATGGAGGAAGGTTCTGGCCATGGACAAGGTTTGTGGTCCTTGTTCTGATGGGATCAAACCATGCTTTGAGACTTCTAGCTGTTTGATATACAGCTAGCTACTTCTCTTTCTAAGTGTCCTGATCCATAAAAGGAGGGGGGGAAATGTCTATCTTGCAGAAAGTTTTGTGAAGATGAAATAAGATCTCCTCAGCATAGGATGGACTCAGACTTTCAATCAATCTCTCCCTGGTCCCATCTCTCCCAGGAATCACTTAGGTAATCATACAAGATTCCTAAAGCTCACTGAGGCAGAAATAACTTTATGGGGTTCCTTTTCAGCTCAAAGGACCTTCTTATCTTTCAGAGATCCAATTCTCATCCATGAGGTTGGAGGATGCTTTGTAAACCACATCACATAAGAAGCAGGATGTGGGAGGCAAAGTGCCCCACCTATCAGTAGTAATCCTTCATGTGACATGACATATGGGCACATGAGTCCCCATAGAGGTCCTGCTCCCTCTTATAAATTCCTGTTTGACTCTGTAACCCCTCAGAGGTTGAGGTTGGAGTGCAGGTGGGCCCCTCTGTCATTCTGAGTATTATTAAGCACTTACAAAGGACTGAGCCACACACAATGACAGTCTGTTATTTCAAACTCCCACTGTTGAAACCCCCATGGCCTTCTAACAGATGGTCTTCAAGAAGGAGTGTGGTGCATGCAGATGTGTCTATCTGGATGCATGTGCCTACTCACCAAGCTTGTACCACATGTCACGGATGGAAAAGCCAATTAGCCGTCTCATGTCCCCATACCTAGGAGAAACAACAGCCTCTGCTTCAGGCACTGTCTCAAGCTCATAAACCCAACCCTGCTTCTAGAAATCCAAAAATGCAACCTACTTATTCAGGATTTTGTTGTACTTGGCGTGCGAGAACTGCTCCAGCTGCAGAGAATCCTGAGTGATAAAAGCCACCGCCAGATGAAAATAGTTGTTCCACAGCTGTAAATGAAAGAGCAGAGAACAGTTACAGAGAGGGCCTGAGTGGGAAGGCATATTAAGTGCTGGGTAATGTGAATAATTTATGAAGATGGCAGAATATAGAGGCAGAACCAGTTTAATTGTGCCCACTGCAATTTTCTCCCTGGCACTGACTCTGAAATTAACATCCTGGCCAAAGCAAAGACAATAGATAGATTTCTCCAGGCGCTGATCATGTCCACTCTTAGGCAACAAGATTTGGGTGAGGAAGAGAATTTCGGGGCTATTTTTTTTGCCACTGATGTGCTTTGTTTTGTTTTTTAAAATACAAATAACTTGCCCCAGCTGGGTGAAGGATAAAGCAGTTCTGGGATGTCCTCCCTTATTCACCTGACAGCTCAGAGGACCAAGCTAAAATATTTTGCCTTTTCCTTATCTTTTGTTCAGTGGTTTCAAAGTGTGGTTCCCAGATTGATAGCAGCAGCAGCAGCAGCATCACCCGAAACTTGTTAGAAATACACTTTGTCTGGTCCCTGCCCAGACCTCCTGAGTCTGGGGGTTCAGCCTAGAAATACATGGGTTAACAAGCACCCTGGGTGGGTGGTTCTGATGCTTGTTTGAGTTGGAACTCCCATGTGCCCACTTTATATGGAGGCTCGCCATAATTGTCACATGTCTGGGATCTGTTGGTGCTAAATGTGACAGACTAATACTAGAACCCACTCCTCCAGCCTGCAGTCAAAAAAGCAGATAAAGGAGTCAGCACATGGCATTTTCTTGAGAGTAGGCAAGTGATGGCAACACTGATACAGGCAACAGAACCAGAGCCATGTAGATCTAAATCAAGGCACTGCGGAGCCTCAGGGAACCTGTCTGCAAAATTGCGATGACTCTGGATCTCACTACAGAAGGTTGTGATAAAAATGGCATAAGATGATGTGTTGAAAGGGCATGAATCACAGTAAGAACTCAAAAATACTGGTTGGTCTTATCATTGTTGTTTGCCTCATTCAAGTGATGCCCTTGGTAGTGGTGCCAACTGTAGAGACTAAATCCTTAGGTACTCAAGGGCAATTGTTGCAAGATGCCACAGAGCCTTGCAAGGAGCAGATGGGAGACAGGCTGGCTAAGCAAAGCCCACCTGTTTCCGGGCCCCACTCAACACTCCAAGGCAACAGGATGGGTAACATTAGCTGAGAAATCATTCAGCTGTGGAGACCTTCATCTCAACTGAGATGTTCGTCAGAGGTTGCAGAATGCCAAGACCAAAAAAAAAGTTAACTCTACCATTGATAATGTCCTTACTGCTGCCCAGAGTATGACTTTCAAATAGTCTTGTGGTTCCAGTTTCAGGAAAAACAAACACTCCATTTTTATCACAGGGCCCCTATACATCTCTCCTTTCATTTCTCAAAGCTCAATAGCTCTTCTTATTCCTGTTTTGTAGAAGAAGGGACTGAGGGTTGGAGAGGTTAAGTATTTTTCCCAAGGTTACTGAGCTTGTTACATACATAGCATAGCTGATATTTGCACCTAGGCCTTCTGGTTGATGTTTAGGTCTCTTTCAACAAGACATGGACAGTCTTCAGCCAAGGAGCCATCTAACAAATATTTCTCAGACATCTTCGAAGGGCCCAGGCATTGCCATTGTGTGTTGACAGGATGTGATGACAGCGATGCCTGCCCTGAAGCTTATATTTTGTTGACTGAATACTCTTGCCTTTATTTGGACCTTTATCACCCAGGGCCCAAAACGCCAAGCCAATCCTGGGGTGAAGACAGGTGACCTCCTGGCTTATAACCCCATAATGTCAACTCTTCACACACAGACCACTCCCTTCATCAAAGTCTCCAAGAAGTGTCCTATAACAAATCCCTAGAATCAAATCCCTTTTTTCCATAGTAACCTCACTTATCCAAACACACTCTGCAGGTCGGGTCTCCTGTCCACACCCCCTGAGACCACCTGTCCTCCAGGCTTTCCACGGACTGGGCAGTTCTCCAGAGCCTCACTCTGGAAATGTGTGCTGTGATCTGCCTGTGCCCACAGTTCACACCTTCTCATGTTTAAGACTAGGATATGAAATAACACGTCAGGGAAAGAGAAAACCATGGCCACAGGACATGGAAATAGAATGTTTTTAAAGTGAAAAATCTCTGATTCCAGAAGAAGGTATCAGAGTAATCAGGGTATAATGGGAAATATATATCTGACAAAGCAAGCCAAACTACCATTACTTGTAAGAACTGTTTTAGAAATGCCCCCTGACACATAAGACATGTCAAATATGGTTGAGCGTCCTTCTAGTCTCTGCTCTACCTGAATGAGTCCTTCAAAAAGTGTTTTGTAACACAACATTTTTGGAAGGAAGTATGGAAGAATCCTCAAATAACTCAAATTAGACTTTCCATCTGATACTGCAATCCCATTACTAGGCATCTACCGAGAAGGAAAAAAAATCACTTTATCGTAAGGACATCTGCACTAAACTGTTTATCGCAGCTCAGTTTACAATTGCCAAATCAAAACAACCTAAATGTCTATCTACCTAGGAATGAATTAATACACCGTGGTCTATGTATAACATGGAATCCTATTCAGCCATTAAAAAAAATGGAGACTTTACACATTTCGTATTAACCTGGATAGAGTTGGAACACATTCTTAGTAAAGTATCACAAGAATGGAGAAGCAAGAATCCAATGTACTCAATTCTAATAGGAACCCAGTAAAGGATCTAATACATACCCACGTAAAAGAAAACCTCAAATCAATTCAAGGTGGGGGGAAACGAGGGAGCGGGGAGAGGAGAGGGAGAGGAAGATGGGGATTATGGTGTGTGACATACCTCTTGGGGGCATGACACAATTATAAGAGTGACTTTACCTAACAAACGCAAACAGTGTAACCTAATTCTTTGAACCTGAAACCTAATTCAATGAACCTGAAACAATAAACTAAAAAAATTTAAAAAAGAAGTGTTTTCTCTGTCACCCCATTCCTCATTTTCTTTTTTTAATTGAGATATAATTCACGTACCATAAAAATTACTTTTTAAAGTACGCAATTTAGTGATTTTTAGCATCTTCACAAGGTGGCTTCACCATCAACACCTTGTAATTTTGGAACATTTTCATCACCCTAGCAAGAAACCTTCACTCCCTTCTCCCCCCTGACCACTCCCTGGCACCACTAATGTATCATACTATCTGCGTCTATGCATTTGCCTATGCTGACATTCCATATTAATTAATTCGTATAATATGTGACCTTTCAGGCATGACTTTTAAAATTTAGCATCATGTTTTCAAGGTTCATCCATGTTGTAGTATGTATCACTACATCATTTTTTATTGTCAAATAATATTCCATCATGTGGAGATATATATATATATATATATATATATAGTTATCCATTCACACAATGATGAACATTTGGGTTGTTTCCACTTTCTGGCTATCATAAATAATGATCTATTAAGACTTTTGTACAAGTTTTTGTATAGATACATGTTTCCAATTTTTATGGGTATGTATAAAAATGGGAGTAGATCTGTTGCATTCTTGGGGGGGGGGGTGAGGAAAAGATCCCCTCTTGGAAAATCTTTGTGGGCCCTGAGGCCATAGCTATGCCTCATCTTGGTGGATCAGAAATGGCACATCTAAGTCCCTCACCCACAGCCCCTGCCCAGTTCTGCCTGTGGAGTTCTATGGAGATGACTTTTGGAACTAAGAGCAGGTTGTCATCATCACCGGTGCAATGCCCTAGGAGGTGAGCAGTGGCCACAATGAGATACTGCTGGACACTCTGAATGCCTTTGCCCCAAACTTTCCTTGACTCTCATTTCTAAAGACCAAATGCATTAAGCTGGCTTGGAAGGCCTCATATGATTTCCTTAGACTCCAGTGTTTTCTCCTTCAATAAACTGCCCATTCTGGGTCTGCTCAGACTCCACAGAGGTCACAGGAGCATGTTGGTCTCTGTGGCTTTGATCACAGTTGCCTCATACCTGAACTATCTGTGCCCTGTTCTTCCATCAAAACCCAATTCAAGATTCACTTCCTTTGTGATACTTTCCCAGACTACAGAGCACATTAAGTTTGCCTGATTTTTCCTAACTTGAGGAACACTTACTGTGTGACACCACAGATTTCAGTCCACTGCTCTGCACCTGGCCCTCCCACTGCTCCATTCCCTTCCCACTGAGCATCATCTAGCAGTTAGGAGCACATGCATCAGTGTCTTGCACACACCATCCAGTGGTTAGGAACACACATATCAGTGTCTTGCACGCACCATCCAGCGGTGAGGAGCACTCACATCAGTGTCTTGCATGCACCATCCAGCGGTGAGGAGCATTCACATCAGTGTCTTGCACGCACCATCCAGCAGATAGGAACACACACATCAGTTTCTTGCATGCACCATCCAGCAGTGAGGAGCATTCACATCAGTGTCTTGCATGCACCATCCAGTGGTGAGGAGCACTCACATCAGTGTCTTGCATGCACCATCCAGCAGTTAGGAGCACATGCTTCAGTGTCTTGCATGCCAGACTATGAAAACCATTCCTATTGATTACCAGTTGGGTTTCCTTGAGCTACTTACTTGAACTTTCTGAATCTCATTTCCTCACTTGAGAAATAGCAAAAATAATGGTGCTCACCATGAAGGACTCTGTGAGTACTGGATGAAATAATACCAGCAAGAGGCATCCACACAGGCTGGTACACATTCACTACTCAGCAAATGGAACGGTGGTGCTGGTGGTGGCATTAGTCAACAGAGTATCGTCTGCCCTGTCTTCTCTGACTATAAGCCCCACAAGCACCAAAAGTCTCATCTTCCATTTATTTGTATTCCTAATGTGGTACTCAGCACAATGCCTTGAATACAGCTGGGCTCCAGAAAATATTTATATATTGACTTCCATATAGTCAGAGAAATTCCTCAAAAGTTCTCAAATTTTTCTTTCTGCCCTGCTGTTAGCTGTCTTGGGGTATTTATACTAAGTGCCTAGCTTGGCTAAGAAAAGCTGCAGGGTCTCTTTAGCAAAGTGCACAGGTCTCTTTGCCCTGGAGAACTGAGATGATTTCTGATGGGGATTTAAATACTTTGAAATTGTAGGACAATAGAGGGTTAGGACTGCAATGAATTTAAGAGTCATCTAACTCTTGTATTTCACAGATGCAAACAACAAGGTCCAGATAAATTAAAGGACCACCCAAAGTCATACTGCTAAGGGGTCTAATGAGAATTTAGTTATTTTTAATTAACTCTCAAAAAATTATAAAAGTAATACATACTCATGATTTTAAAAAATAAAATGATAGGAAATATTAAATAAAGTTATTGTCCATTTTACCTAGGACCCTAGTAGAATTCCCCAGAAGAAAATGTCAATTATTTCTTGGATATACTTTCAGAAATTTGGCATGGGTAAATACTGTAGAATTCCTGTAAGGTGACTCACCCAAGGGGCTGTAACAAACTATTCACCATACAAAGGTGGTCGACATAAGGATCTAGGCCTACTGTACTGATACATGTGGTACATGTCCAGTCTATGAAACTTAGGTCAACTTAAGGAGGTGGTCAATGTAGGGAGGTGGCCACTATGGAGGTTCTGTTATATATGTGTAGACATCTTTTTTTAACAGTTTGTTCTACTTGGCTTCTTTCTCCGACTACTATATCTCACAAATGTTTCCATATCACCATATATACATCTGTCTCATTCTTTTTTATTGCTACATTGCATTCTGCTATAAGGATGCACTTTAATTTTAACCAATTTCCAATTTATAGATATTTAGCTTGATTCCAATTTTTTTTTTTTTCTCTAGCAATAGTGCTATAGTCAACATCTTTATTTAGGCTTTTTTCATGACTTAGCAATTATGAATTGAGCTGCAATAAACATTCAAGAAAAGGTCAATGCTGTTTAACCGAGGTGCGTTTGGTTTTTCTTTCTTCAACAAAGTAATAGGAAATTAACTATAAAACGTGGTGAATGCACAGACCAGCTGAAAGTTTAAAGTAATTCATACACAGAAAATTACTATTTAATCCTACTTTCCACATTAATAATTACTTTTTTTTTTAATTTAAGAAAATGCATCTACTTTGGCATTCCACAAAAATTCACTAAGTACTTTAGTCAGAGACCTGATGGCAAGAATAACAGCCTGAGATCCCCGTGTCCCTCACTCACCTCCCAGAATGACAGCCTGAGATCCCCGTGTCCCTCACTCTCCTCCCAGAATGACAGCCTGAGATCCCCGTGTCCCTCACTCACCTCCCAGAATGACAGCCTGAGATCCCCGTGTCCCTCACTCTCCTCCCAGAATGACAGCCTGAGATCCCCGTGTCCCTCACTCTCCTCCCAGAATGACAGCCTGAGAT